>MU159376.1:94787-114138 GCA_015888305.1 Antheraea pernyi | reverse complement strand
CGGCGCTCTCACTGACCGAACGAAACGCAACAATGCAAGCATAGTTACTTCACGTCGGTGTTCTGTGAGAGGGTTGTACTACCCCGGGGGAGCCGACCCATTCATGCTGAAACTAGTAATAGCTACAACGTGGCTCTACCACCTTCTAAAGTCACCTTCTAGTTTGAATTTCCAGTTATATGTTTTCTGCCATAGGTCGCTTTTGTACAAAACTCTGGTATTAAGGTCATTATGTCTTAACGCGTTTATTTATTTCCTGGTGACAATATACTTACATTGGTAGATAGATTTAACATAACACATCAGACACTGTTTTTTATAAAACGTGCCTGCCGTTGTAAAATATTTTCAAACTTTACTATCTCACTATAATTGGATAAAAAAAAAACCTTAAATACTTATGTCAAATTCAACATAAACATTATAAAACATAACATGAAATATCATAGCTTTCCATTGTGTACCTACATATTTCTTTAAATAACAGAGGTTGCGCTTTCAGACATTTTGTTGACCGCGGCAACTTCAAATCGTACGATCAACGTCAGATTTTAATAAAAGAAAAAAATCTTATGAAACTATTTCATTTTTGTAGGACATTTTCTAGTGCTCGCCTACAAAACTACCAATATTTAGCTGGAACAATCAGTTGACATGTCTGTACCGGTCTGTTTTGTGTACGGAGAAACAACGTAGGTAATTAAAAAATATATATTATCTTGAAACCGTCATTGTCGTTTAATTGTGGAGAGGTATCATGGTCAACCAAGTCGTGGTGGTTGAATGGTTTGATTGGTGGAATGTCAATTTTTCCGAACTCGCGTCCATATACTGATTGAAATCGCCAACAAGAAAAGCATCGTGAGGTAAATTGAACCTAAGAAATGTTCTTGTAGTACCATATGTGAGAAAATATAGAACTATGGACTTCTCGGAGTTTGAAATTGCCAATACATCGTGTGTTGGCGTGGTGGTTATGCCCATGCTTAGGGAAGAGTCCTATGACAACTCTGCAATGGGTCCCTTATAGGCAGATGTGATGATATACGAAAAATATATATAATTTTTTTTTATAGTAGCACGGCAAAATGACTGCACTGTGCCTGATGGTAAGCACAGTACAATCCAAAAACAATGGCGACCACCGAGTGACACAGTATCCATAGCCGGTCGCCGCTGTCATGCCGGCCTGCGAAAAGCTGGATATGCACAGGCTGATCCCAAAACGCGAACCGCAGAAGCGAATCACTATGACGGGCTTTTTCGCCAAATACATGGTGGTTGCGACCCAATCTGGCTGTAAAACCCTACCACCCCGCTTTCGCCATTGCCTCGTTAGTTATTCAGCTGGGTGCACCACGTGCAGGTGAGGTTGGCTTGGATGTCTCAAGTCTTAGATGTTATTCGACACCCGTTACACCCCAAATTGTATTAAGTCTTTAATACGCTCTTTAAAAAAATATTTTCCAAGCTCTTACAGTGATGATAATGTGACCGCACCAGCCATAACTTCTGCAGGGGAAGCTCGTGTTGTAATGGACACAGAAAACTTATTGTTCGATGCAGCTCGTAGGTTCCATTACTTGACAAAATCGATTTCCTGTAACATTTGCGATAGCATCGTAGTAGTAATATTGTGGCTTCAGTAATTAAAATCACAAGTATAGGTTGTAGTGCTAGCATAGTGTACCAATTCTTGGGAAGAAACAACATTTCCAATTGCATTTTGAACAATAACAGTTTCTTGTTTTTCAGAATCATCTTCAACTTCTATTGGCAAAAAAATGTAATCTACCAGGTCGGATCCTCTATTACACATAATCTGAAATATTTTTAAATATCTAGATACGAATAGGCGAACACAAAAAAAAAGTGCGTTTTCTTCTCTTTTTGTCAACTGTTTTTCTTTATTTATTTAATTTTTCTTTATATTTATTCTTTTAATGAACTTTAATCTTGTCAAATAAATAAATAACGAAACAAGTTAACTTTTTTTACTTAATTTAAACGACTCAAAGTCTTTATTTACTCGACTCTATTGAATACCTCGCACTTCTTTATGTCTACAATATTTGTGAAAAATGCAACAAAATATTTAACGTTTAAGAAATACAGATAATATCCATCTATTATCAGGTGAAAAAAACAACTCTGTAGGTGCCCTTTACTATCATTTAACTGCAACCACTGGACAACCACTAGTCTTTAAAATTTACTCATTGTTTTTTGTATTATTACAATTGTTAACAATTGTATTCATATTTTCATATTCGGTCGGTTCTTTACCCTGCGTAGAACTGACAGACTTATCATATAAGATTCGGTGTAAAGGCCCATTTAGACAATCGTCAGGTTACATTACATTTTATTAGCTTCTCTTAGAATAGGTTTACATTACTTGTATATATTAGATTAATATTATCGTACAACAGGTATGTTAGTTCGCACCTTGTCCCAAAAATTTGTCACGCGATATTTATATTTACCACAATTGTGGTTTTCGCCCTTACATTTCAAGTCAATATGGCTAGGCTAGGCTAACGATGAATGTTTCTCTTTTTATGCCATCAACGTTTTCCTTCCTTCAGGTGCAGTGTACTTTTTACACCGAAATATAAACAGATTCAAAGTCTATCTAATAAATGCTCTCTATGCTCAAAACTAGGGTACAGGATATACACTACAAAATAATTTTTTATACCATTGTTGGCAAACGAACATGCGGGATCACCGCTGGCCATGGGCACCGGCGACACGAGGATTCACAGATGCGTTTCTGACCCTTGAGAAATTTAAATTTATATTTACTCAAATTTGTTTGCGATATGATAATAAGTACCTTTATTGTATTCTATTTTTGGGACACTTAAAATATACCTGCGACGTATATATAATAACCCAATGCGATAAGTTTATGGTGACAACTTTTGTGCTCTCACTAGCACTTATCTGTCCGCTTTGATAGGCAGTTTGTTATTATCTATATATGTTTAAACGAACATCAAGTGCTGAATGTATATAAACGCATAACTTCAGAACAAATGCATTCTAGCTAAGTCTTATTGTTGTAAAATTGTCAGAACTAGGTTTGTATGAAAGAAAACTTTGTAAAATCATTCGCGAAAGTAAAAATTTTAAATAAAAAATTCTCCATATAAAAGTTAATGAGTGAATGATATAGAATATTATATTGAGACCTTTCAAAAATACTGACAGAATTGACAAATTGGCGTTCAGCTATTCAGTTGCTGTTATATTCCACTTCATGGTCAAACTGGTAAGAGAGAGTTAGTTATCTTTGTTAGTACAGAAATGTTATAAAAAATATTCTATATTGTATTCAACGACAGGATCAAATTCTGTGCCCAATTTAATTGAAATTCGTTTGAGCGTTATTTATTAACAAACGATCAAAACGTACTTTCGCTTTAATATATTTATAACTAGCTCCTACCCACGATTTCACCCGCGTGGAATGGTCACTTTGGGCTAATGCTAACACGCAGCGGAAACTCACAAAAGGAAAAACAATAACCCGATTTTGAAAAAAAATCATCGGTGCTCAGCTCCCATTGGTCTTAGCGTGATGATTTATAGCCTTTATTCCTCGATAAATGAGCTATCTAAAACTGAAATAATTTTTCAAATCGGACCAGTAGTTTCTGAGATTAGTGCGTTCGACCAAACAAACAGACGAACCCTCCTGATTTACAATATTAACCATTTACCAGTTGCGAATGAATTGGTTCTTCATGATTGTCATGTATTTGTAGCCCAAAATGATATACAGTATTATTTATAAACGAACAGTTTAATTATTTACTTAATTAGAACATGTTTTTACACAACAAAATCTAATCTAATATTTAGATTTGTGAAACAGAGCGTATCTTAATTAAGTTTAATTATTGTAGAAAGAAATCATTTTTTTTTCGAAACGAGCCACTAAAACCGCGTTTACTTGTATTAAGATGATTTCTCTCTACAAGGTTGAACACGCACGACTTTGAAAGTACAAAGCGTACATTGTCCCATGTGGTTGCGTAAATTAAAGTCCATCTTCATTATAGCTTAAACGTTGTATTGATCTTGAGGACACTAGAGGTTAGACAAGGAGAGACATCCAATAGATTTTCTAACAGTATGTAATCAGTACCTATTTGTGTGGGGGGTCATTTTAATCATAATATATTGAAGAGTTGACCTACATACCTAACAAATTTTTGTTCTAGAAATATATTTTTTATGTCATAGCAGGCAAACGAACAGGTGGGTCATCTGATGTTCAGTGATCACCACCGTCAACAGACACTTACAACACGACGGGAGTCGAAAGTGAGTTGGCATCCTGTGTGTGGGGGAGGAGGATGGGGGAATGGAGAAGGGAGGGGAAGGGAGGCCAGCCTCCGGCGTTCCCACTGACCGAACGAAACACAGCAATTCAAGCATTGTTTTGTCACGTTGGTGTTTCTATGAGAGAGTGATATTTCCTCTGGCAAGCCGACCCATTCATGCTGAAACCAGAAATAGCTTCAGTGTGGCTCTGCTTATATTATTCACCTTCTATTTATAATGAATTATAAGTGGTTCTAATTCCGTAAGTTTCTATAGTTTCTATGAAATAATTTGTTTACAATGTTTTTCTAATTACCTAAGCAATAATTATTGATATAGTATAAATGACTATACACTAGGTATTTTAGGTTAGTATATAGAATTTAAAACTAAACGGGTCTATACCACCTTAAAGAAATCTAAATACAAACACGAATGTTTCGTGGTTATTTTATTGTTTGAGCTGCATATAATTACACGACACGTACGTAATGAACATACCAATACTAAGACAATATATATTAACCTTAGGTATACATATTGATTACTGATGTATTGTAAAATGGTACAATTGTTGTCACGTGGTTGTTTAGTTGGTTTTTCCTTACAATTTTTATAAATATGATAACAATTTATTGGTACTTTATTTTCATTTTTACTCTCAAGCTTCTATCTATTTGTATTAATATTGTAATTATTGTCAGAATCGAAGTTTAATATATAATAAAATCAATCTCTTTATTGTATGTAGAAATATGTAAAGTGACGATATATATTAATTGTGAGATCTTCGGATTCATAAGAAACAAGATAAGGTCAGCTATGCTACATTGTAGAAATTTAATTTTATACACAACATTGACGTCAATTTTTTATGTGTCAATGTCAATTTTTTAAATAAGAATTAAAAGAAAAATATATTACTATACGACAAAGAAGTTTGTAATATAGTCTTGAACAATGACTGACAAACAAGTGATAATTGTTTCGTCAATTATTGTAAGAACTGAACTGGTTATTATATTGATAACATAATATTATGTATAAAAAATGCAATATAGTGATGCATGATGGTGCCATTAAAAATAATAATATTACAAAGATTTTTTCATAAATAATGTCGTAACCACTTACGGGGTGTGGTGTCTGTGCAATAGGTTTAAATATTACTAACGATGTCTACTCTATATAAGATAAAATACCCTTATTATTAGCTGGACGTACACATTTTTTCTTAATGAAACTGATATCAGGAGAAAAGTAATATGATGGTAGAGAATTATGAGGCATCGTCGGCGAAGACAAATGCCGTGCATTTCTCCCCGGGGAAGATACGCGGACCGCTTTCGACGTTTATATCAGATAGTATTAGACGATGTATGGAGTGCACAGTGCAGTATACAGTAACGAAACTTTGTAGAAACAACAAATTAATTGATTTCATTATTTTAAATACATTTGTCGATGAACGCTGTCAGTTTTGTTATTGTAGTAGTATAGTACTAGTAAAATTAAAGGTATTTGATAGTTTATTTTTACAAACTTTTTATATAAATGATACAGGATTTCTACGCAATATGCAAAATTACTGTTTTTTTTTGTTTTCCCTCTTAGACACATGGATTTTACCTAAAAAAATCATGATAGCTTTATTAAATGTAAAGTTTTAAGGAAACAATGATTGTCACAAGCTATATACATTCAGCGATGTATCTATGATTTTTTTCACAGTAAACAAACACAGTGCAGTATACAGTAACGAAACTTTGTAGAAACAACAAATTAATTGATTTCATTATTTTAAATACATTTGTCGATGAACGCTGTCAGTTTTGTTATTGTAGTAGTATAGTACTAGTAAAATTAAAGGTATTTGATAGTTTATTTTTACAAACTTTTTATATAAATGATACAGGATTTCTACGCAATATGCAAAATTACTGTTTTTTTTTGTTTTCCCTCTTAGACACTTGGATTTTACCTAAAAAAATCATGATAGCTTTATTAAATGTAAAGTTGTAAGGAAACCATGATTGTCACAAGCGATATACATTCAGCGATGTAATAATTAATACCTATGATTTTTTTCACAGTAAACAAAGTTTATTTTTAAGATGAATGATAAGATTCGACACGGATGAAAGTCCGTAATAGTGCTGACCACCTTTGAGGAGGTTTTAAGTTTTTGTTACACATTTTTGTACTTATCTTTTAAAAACAACTTAAATGCATTCCCGACTCTTGTACAGCTGTTGTTGTACTATAGTGTATAAAATAAAAACTTATTAGTATTTTATGAATATGGAAATTTATATTCATTGCCGCCAATATGTTTGCATGTATTATGTTTAAAATTTAGGTATAAAAATAGCTTTTAAATATAACATTTTAATTTTTTATCACTTAAGGATATATATTATGTAGTAGATGTGTTTTAGTTAATTTGTTTGTGTTACACGTTCATCTAACATACATGTAACAAATGTATGTCCCTTGTGTTTTCATTTTCATAATTAGTACTTATGTATTAGCATTTAATTAATTAATTAGTACTTACAGTTAACTTGAACTTGAAAACCGCGAAAGACCAGTATGAAGTATTAAAATTTGCATAATAAATCACAAATATGGTATAATCTTGGTTTAAGAGTATTTTAATACTCTGAAATATCAGTTAGTAAAAATTAATAAAAATAATTGGTTGAGTTAACATACTGAATAACTTTTTGCAATATAAAACCATTTCGAAAACTTCTAACATAATCTGGATACATCTTTCACGACATCCCCTATCAAATATAAACGAAGCCATAATTATTTATTGAAAGTAAATATATATATATGTTTAAAAGAAGTAAATTATTGTGACACTAAGTTGGTTTTATTGAATAATCAAGATTACTAGTCGTCGTTCCATGGTCGAAATTTAACCATAATAATCGGTATTTACAAGTTCACCAGGACAGCTCTTAGGTATAATTGGCCCGGCAGATGACGCTGATGTTGAGATCCATTAATTTCATTTTCATGAGAATTAAGTTATGGTGCCTGATGTTGCCTGTTGTGACTGATGATAAGCACAGTACAATAAAAAAAACAATGGCTACCACCGAGTGACACACTATCCATCACTGGTCGCCGCTTTCATGCCGGCTGAAAGTAAATATATATATATGTTTAAAAGAAGTAAATTATTGTGACACTAAGTTGGTTTTATTGAATAATCAAGATTACTAGTCGTCGTTCCATGGTCGAAATTTAACCATGATAATCGGTATTTACAAGGTCACAACGACAGCTCTTAGGTATAATTGGCCCCGGCAGATGGCGCTGTTGTTGAGATACATTAATTTGTTTTCATGAGAATTAAGTTTTTTTTTATGGTGCCTGATGTTGCTGGATGTTTCAAGTCTTAGATGTTATTTGACACCCCAATATGGAAGTGCATTTAAAAACGATTTTGGTATTGCAATTATAAAAGAACAATAAAAAATAAAGCTACATTATATCTTAACTAATTATCGGGCCAGATTGGTCGTTATATCGCACTGATAACAAAAAAAAACCTTGGAAAATTATACACCTAATCCTCCCCCATGAATCACTTTATCTACTGGTGAAAACCGCATGAAAGTCCTTTTATTAGTTTTTGAGTTTATCGCAGACAGACAGTCAGACAGACCGACTGTCGCCATTGCCTCACTCGTTATTCAGCAAGGTGCACCACGTGCAGGTGAGGTTGGCTTGGATGTCTCAAGTCTTAAATGTTAGTTGACACCCCTTACACCCCAATATGGGTGTGGGTTTAAAAACCGATTTTGGTATTGCAATTATAAAATAACAATAAAAAAGAAAGCTACATTATATCTTAACTAATTATCGGGCCAGATTGGTCGTTATATCGCACTGATAACAAAAAAAAACCTTGGAAAATTATACACCTAATCCTCCCCCATGAATCACTTTATCTACTGGTGAAAACCGCATGAAAGTCCTTTTATTAGTTTTTGAGTTTATCGCAGACAGACAGTCAGACAGACCGACCGGAGGACTTTGTTTTATAATATTTAATGGTCTCAAGCTTATCGTGTTATATTTACAAATAAGTAGTAAGTATTGTGAATTAATAAAAACATAAACATATTGAATCTACGTCTTTATTGAAGATATTATATGTGCTTATATAATACTGTGTAGTAATTTAGTGTGAGTTCTGAAAAAGGAACATCGTTTCGTTATGTTCATAAAGTTGCAGGCGTGTAACACATGTTCTTTGTGAGCAATGCGATCATTTATGCAGGTGAATTCATTTATTTTGTGCATAAAATAGAGCGAAAACCGAGTACGTTCCTCTCAGCACCTGAAAATTATTGTTCATTGAACAGATAATTAAAATAGCATATAATATTACTTACTCTCGCCGACTGAATTCGAAATAATATATTTAATGAAAAGTTTTAATGATGGAAATTCAATTTTTTATATTTTACTGCTCGTCTCGATTTCACACGGGCGTACTAACGGAGAAAATGAGACTCACAGGCATTCGTTCTGAAGTGATTTTTTGTTGTTGCACAGCATAGTGACTGCAATGTGCCTGATGGCGAGCACAGTACAACCAAAAACAATGGCAACTACCGAGAGATGCGTTATCCCTCGCCGGTCGCCGCTGTCATGCCGGCCTGCGTGAGCGAACAACCTCCGTCCGTGTCCAGAGGTGGTTACCTCTGAACACTGGTCAGTGTTAATCATCTCACCGGTACTCAAGCTACGGCGAAAGTCATTCACTACTGATATTACGGGCTTTACATACATTCGGCAATTGATTTTTATTTATATTTATAGGTTTTAGCGATTGACCACAATTCCGGTCGATATTAAGTGAGGATGTGGCCTAGGTGTTAACGAAGTAGGAATGTATACCCAACTGGGTCTCGACCAAAACGTATAGAATAAATCAGTAGTAGTAATAAATCAGTCACAGTGACTCTCTTTTGGTTTCTCGCGTATTAAAATTAGCCAGTTCATACCCTCAGCAGCCAAGAGGCTTGTAAACCGATATCATAGTAGCAGTTGTCAATGGATTGTAAAATTTTAGTTGGTGACTGATGTTTTTGGATTTCACTATGCTTAATCAGGTATACTGGAATCAATTTCTCGTACTACAATAAAAATGCTTAACCTAATGAGGAGTATCGACTCTCAGGTGTAGCTTCTGGAACACACACACATAGGTGGTTGGCAATAGATCTTTAGCCTGAGGGTAGTAAAAAGCCAAGAAGGCATTACAAAAATCTCATCCACAATGCTATGGTTTTATATAAATATTTCACATTCACATTCATTTTGGTAGGTGGTAGCTACGTTTAAGCTATTACTGTTTTCAGCATGAATTGGTCTGCTCGTCCGAGGTAGTAATACCATCTCATATAAAACTGACGTGAAGTAACAGTGCTTACATTGTTGCGTTTCGTTCGGTCAGTGAGAGCGCCGGAAGCCCACCTACCCTCCCCTTCCCTCTGCTCTCCCCCCTCCGTTCCCTATCCTCAAACACACGTTGGCAACGCGCTTTCGACTCCCCTGGTGTTGTTGGTGTCTGTGGACGGTGGTGATCACTTACCATCAAGTGACCCACCTGTTCGTTTGCCTGCTATGACATAAAAAAAACGTCTACGTCGGTAGATATGGTGTCGGTTCCACTGTTTATTTTACTTTGATTATTCTAGTATAAATATACTGAACAATTATTAAAAATAATTGGGTACATGATATAAATTATATAGATTGTGTACCAATAAAAAAGTTGTATAACTGAGTTCAAGCATTTTAAAGGCCTTCATAACAAGCGGTTGCTGCGCTTGGACAATAGCGAACAAGACCATCTTTCTTATGTTACGCCTCCCAGAAACTCGGGATCGACACAAGTGCCAGCCGCAGTAGAAAATCGCGTCTGACAATCGAGAAGCCTGTAAAACACGTAAATACATTACTGCGTTATAAAATAAATCAAAAGAAATAAATTATTATTGCTAGAAAACGAAAATCGTTAATCAATTAATTATATCAGGAAAAGTACTGTGTCGGTAAATAGAAATCTAAAACTAATATAACTAGAAAGTTCTTTTAATTATATAAGTAGGAACTAAACTAAGTTTGACAAGACTTCAACTGGAAAATAGAGCTGGACTTTCGAGAGCATTATATAGACAAACTAAAGATTATGTTATCACCCACCTCCGGTGCCGCTGCATCACATTCAAGAGACGAGACTACAACACGACCGGAACTTTGATATTAGCGCCACCATATTATAAATATACATCGACACTAGCGCCAACATATTAGAGATACACATTGATACTAGCGCCACCATATTAGAGACACATTGACACTAGCGCTACCATATTAAAGATACATAAATAAGAATTGTTAATATTATATAGATTTTAATAAGACTTAAATAAGAATGGATATCATTATATAGAATTGAATCATTAGTTTGATCATTATTAATAATAGTATATTCTTTGACTTCATAGTTCGGCCATGAGAGGCAAGATGGAGCTGATTTACATGTTGAAACAGATTAGGAAACATATTAGAGATACATAAATAAGGATAATTATATAAAATTGTTGTATAGCTTAAATAACATTATTTGTTCATACTTTATTATTTTTGTGTTACTTAAATTATTTTGCGGAATTATGTATAAATAGTAATCGCTTTGACTTATATAGATGGGCCTTTAAAAGGCAAGATGTCAGTGATATCTAGGCATTCTTAATAACTACCAAGTATTGTAAGGCGAAGCTCTGCCCAAATAAATAGTGACAGTATCTACGAAGTATTTATTGCCATTCCTGACTTCGGGTGGGATGGGAAAATTGTTGCTTGCCTCGATCTTGGCATAGATCGAGGGAACGGGCTTGGAGGAGTGAGGAAACTCGATGCGACGCTTCGCAGCGTACGCATCGTAATCGTCTACGAGACGAGGACAGATGCTGGAATTCAACAGAATATCTTTGACCATAAGTACCTACCTAGTCTTGAATTGCCATAAACCTACCTATATCTCAATCACAAGACATTTCCTATTGGATTTTGAGGAGATGCCTGGTCTATCTTTGTAATACACGGTCAATTGCTATTAAGAATAAAATGCGAACCCTTGAAAATATTTGTCTTCCAATAAAAAACAAATGTCAAATCGCTTAATAAATAAACGAAGTTTTGAGATAACAAACATAAAAAATACAACCGAACTGAGACCCTCCTCCCTTTGGAAGTATATTAAAAATAAACGATAATAGAACACGTAGCACCTGTGAAACAACATCTACATTCTTATGAGATTAAATTCAAGGGCACCAGATAGCTGTAAATGAACAAAAAGAAAAAATATTATTGCCTTTCTTTTGTGTGGATTTCCAGCGTTTTTATTTATTTAATTTTATTTTTGATAACCAATCTTCTACATTATTACTACCATTGTGGAGTATGTAATAATATAAAAAGGGTCTTGTGATAAAATCAATGTACTAATAAGATGGCGGCTCCCTTGTTAGAACTTACCATGGAGTTTATGTATCATCTCACAATCCATACTCCGTGATATTATTTACCATTCACTTGACTTATGTATAATAACCGAATATTACGTAAAATACCACCAATATTACAAAATATAGATTTAGAAATCACAAGATTATGAATAAAATATAAATTCCTCTACATGACAGACTGAGATCCCGCCAAAAAGTATAATTAGGGGTTGTTGAGACGATTTGTTGTTCCTCCGAGATCAAAGGCAAAATCAAATCATTCTTTAAATTATAAAGAGTACTACCGGAATATTGGTTTGGATTCGTACAGCGTTTTACATTAACATTAAATGGACAAAGGAAAATTTGCAAGGCCACTGCATAGTACACGGAATTATGTATAAAGGATATAACACATATTAACATCTATAAAGATACAGTTAACTTTCGAATTTACAAAAAACAGAAGAGTGTACATTTTTTTGGCAACTAATATTCTATTTGATTATATCTGCCATAGTCGAGTAGGTTTAGTATTACAAGTTTCATTTCAATGAAGTAACAAGATGGTGGCCGTCTTGTTAGAACTTACTAGGGAGTTTCTGTGGCAAGTCAGAATCCATGCTCGGTGGTATTATTTCCGATCCAATTCACTTGTGCACAATAACCAAATTATATTAGGTAAAACACCACCTTTTATTTTTATTAACGTGGGGAAATCCCTTATGGATACGCCACTCTCTCGAGGGAGAGGATGGGTTATGTCCGGCTCGCACGGACTAAAACCCCACGGTGTACCGTCCGACCGTATTGCTGGGGCGGCAAGGGATCGATCTACGCTATTGGATAGTCGGCCCAACGGTCCGCCCTGCGGAAGGTGGTCGCCGGGCTCCGTCCTAATAGGGAGACAGACTGGGTACATACCAGCTGCCTCTCCTCGTTTACCGGAGGTAAAAAACCACCAATATTACACAATATAATGCCAACACAAGATTATCAATAACATATAAATAACATTCCGAGATCCCGTCAAAAACACCTCGAAGAGTATAATCATTTTTACATAAAAGCTTATAACACATACTCTAACTTAACTCCAGTCAAACATAAACCAATATGCTTAGAAAATCCGATGCAGGCCGTTAGATAAATTTATAACCGAGCTTACAGTAAGTTAATGTCAAGTAATAACTTAACTAAACCATTAACAAACTTTATTGTTCTCCGTGGGATTCCGATCAGAGACTAGCGCATCAATAGATCAAAGTTGAGTTACCAGCGCACATACAATAAACTTCATTTTATATCTTAACCCTATACAATAACGAGCTCTATTTCCAGTAACAATCAGGAATAAAGAGAGGAAGGCCCTAAAATGTCAACAAGAATATGTCGGTAGAGTTAGGACATAAAAATAAGTTATGAAAGAAGGTCAGATATTGCGACCATCAACATAAATCATAACTTTTGTTGGCTTTTGTTATTTATTTGCTGTGATATAAAAATGTATGGTCCGGGCTTCTATTGTCAAGTCTAAGAATAAAATAAATTAAGTTTTATTGTGTAAAAGTCAATATGTGAATGTATCGGTTAATATATTAAAAATAAAAATATGATTACAATTAGTTTCCAGAATGCGAGAAAGTAGTTTATGTCATTATCTGGTTGAACTATGTTATTTAGGAGAGTTAGTAAATCACGAGGATTATTTTATTACGAGTTGCTGCCCGCGACTTCACTTTCATGAAAACAGTTGTATATTTTCATGGGAATTCGGTATTTTATTTGAAGTAAATGCGAACTCTCTTTTATTTTTTAAATTGATATTTTGTCATATCTGCGTACTGAATCCTTACAACACCTATTTTTTCATTATTACCTACCATTCATAGGAAAATGTAATATGTAGCCTAGATAATGCTCTGCAAAAGTCTATTTCCTATCAGTCAAAGCCTTTTCAAAATCGATTTATCACTTTTGAAGATTAGTCCAGCTAAACGACAGACTCTTAAATTTTATTTATATGTATATATGATAACATCTGTATACCATAGATTTGCATGTGGTATTCTGTAAGCGACGATGGCTCAGTAGCTAACATGTTCGGATACGTAGTCGAACGACATGGGAACGAAAATATCGTGTATGAAGCCATAGTATGGTGATAAGGCTTTTTCTAATGCCCGCCTGGTGAGCTACCGTCCTCGAATTGAAGCTTTCTGTTGAAGATTCTGTTGCGAAGCACCTATAGGTATAATCCGGCAGCTGCACATGAGAGCTAGTCCCTTTCCAGGTCTAAAGTGTTTACTATTTTACACCACATTTTAACATCAGGTCATGGTCAAACATTAAAATCTAAAGTATAAAAAATCTTGTCTCTACATAGGGGAATGTATAAATATTTATGCTATAATCAAAATGAAACCTGATGCGTAATTTCCCCGGCATTGCACAGGAAAAGACCAAGCAAGAAGAATAATGCCGCAACGAAGAATATTATTTTCATACTGGCCACAAATGTGAGCTCGTTGGAAAGCTGAAAAATGTGTGTATAAAAATCTAGTACCACTAAAATATTACATTAAACTACTGTATGGCGATTACGATCTATACATTTGCAATATCCTACCATACTAATTGGCTTACTTGTTGGCAATATTAAGCTGTTTAAATTCACCTCCTGTTGTTACGAAACCGACCCAATATTTAATAGGCTCTAATAAAAATAAACAACAGTAGCATGAGAGAGATAATAACTATTTACTAATTTACAAATTCTCATAATATAAATATTATTAATAATAATTTAATTATATAATAAATAAAACCCACTTCAAAAGAAGTACCCTAAAAATATTCTAGCACGGCAAAATGACTGCACTATGCCTGATGGTAAGCATAGTACAATCCAAAAACAATGGCGACCACCGAGTGACATACTATCCATCGCCGGTCGCCGCTGTCATGCCGGCCTGTAAAAAGCTGGATATGCACAGGCTGATCCCGAAACGCGACCCACAGAAGCGATCACTGTGACAGGCTTATTTTTCGCCATGGTGGTTGCGACCCAGTCAGGCTGTAAAACCCTACCACCCCAATTTTTAAGAGTTACTAGATATATCTTTGAAATTCAAGGTCTAATGATACTGCATTGCAATGCATAATACACGATGGTAAGGTTTCTTTAAGCCCATCTGGGTAGCTAGCTTAGACGATGGTAGAGCCACGCTGAAGCTATTACTGGATTCAGCATGAATGGGTCGGCTCACCCGGGGTAGTACCACCCTCTCACAGAACACCGACGTGAAGTAACAGTGCCTACATTGTTGCGTTTCGTTCGGTCAGTGAGAGCGCCGGAGGCCCACCTCCCCTCACCTTCCCACTTCCTTTGCTTCCCTTCCCAACATAGGCTGGCAACGCACTTGCGACTCCCCTGGTGTTGCAAATGTCTATGGACGGTGGTGATCACTTAACATCAGGTGACCCACCTGTTCGTTTGCCTCCTATCTTTATATATTAATTTCTTCTGTACGTGTATATGTCACTGAACTCCTCCCAAACGGTGGGACCGATTTTGATGAAGTTTTATGTGCGTGTTCCAGTCGATCCGAGAATGGTTTAGATTCGCAATTGGACCCGGAAGGTGGCGTTGCGAGCCCGGGAAACGTTCCGCCCGACCCGCTATAAAAAAAGCTAATACCCTCAAATTGAAAATCTGTCGCCAAGCACCTGTTGGTGTGATCTGACAGCTGCACTTGACAGCCAGTCCCCCTAGGTTTAGCGTGGTTACCATCTTAAATGGCATCGTCATTGAACACCAGATGAGATTGCAGTCAAATGTTAAAACCTTTACGGTGTTATTACAAAAAAGTTAAATACATACGTATTGAACACTGGCTTTAAAAAGGTCTCATATTAAATGTACTGCGGTCGCTGAATGTTCGCCATCTTGCTCTTTTGTCTCGCTTTGATTACGTTAGGTTAGACTTGTGAAAAACGATAACGCGAACTTGCCTCGGGCGAGCGCGGTGCATTTATTAGGAAACTTTTTTAACCAAGTATTTAATACGTATTTAACTTTTTTGTAACAACACGGATAAAGTATTATATAATGAAATTAAAATATCCCCTTTTCCAATAAAAAATAACTCCAAATCGTTTTATAAATTATGAAGTTTCGATGAAACAAACATAAAAAAAAACAACTGCAACTCTGCTTTTTATTATCTCACATCAATAAACCATATTCACTATAAACAACTTTATCTCCTAAGACAGGTATTGGGAAAGCTGTTACTGAAGTGAAGACAAGTGTAACAATTGTGTTACTCACGGCAATTTGAAGCAGAAGCGAGACGGCGGATCCCGAGCTCTGACATAGTTGTAACGTCATCACAGTTCCGAACGCTTTGTAGATGTCTTTCGATAATCTGATGAAAAACATGTTTTCAATGATAGCGTATGCCTTAAATAAGTCTAACGTCGATTGTAATAGCAAATAATCTACGGCTATGGGTATATGTTGAAGTATTAAAGACAATAATACATCGTGCAATTGAATCTTCTGTTATACATAACTTATTAGAATTCAAATCATCTCCTTACCCTTATCTCACCTACCTAAAGTCGGCACAATATGTTCCCTGCTTCCATTTTCCTCTGTCAGATGTCATCTATTGTCTCATTTTATACACATTTCTTTCTTAGATCTTCCTCTACTACCATATTTGGCCATCTTCATACTTAAAGTTTTTTGATTACATGACTTTCACCTGTTCTCATGACATGTTCATACCATGCTAACCAATTACTTCTTAGCTTGACTCTCACTGGTGTTATTTTCAAACTTACGCTGACATATTCATCCCTAATCTTATCCATTCTGATTTCACAACACCTCTGTATTAACATTTGCATCTCTGCCACATGTAATCATTCACTTAATAATTCACTTGGTCATTCATTCGTCTCTTTCGTAACCCAGCATTCAGATCCATACAGAATGATGGATACTTATTAGAATCCAGATGTATAATTACTACAGTTCTAAGGTACTTGTTAAAATTGGTTAAACATCATATCGGGATTATCCGTCGCGTCTCCGTTTGTCATCGTCACCAAGTTGTAGTCTCACCACTGTCGCCACGCTGAAGGTTTGAATTCTACACTAAATAACAAGTACTGTTATGATCCACAAATTACTATTCTAAGTGTGAGTATATATATTTTTTTAATGTCAAAAGCAGGCAAACGAAAACGTGGGTCACCTGATATTAAGTGATAACCACCGTCTATAGACACTAGCAACACCAGGGGAGTCACAAGTGCGTTGCTAGCCTGTTGGGAAAGGAGAAAGCAAGCACTGTTACTTCACGTCGGTGTTCTGTGAAAGGGTGGTACTACCCTGAGCGAGCCGATCCATTTATGCTGAAACTAGTAATAGCTACAGCATGGCTCTACCACCTTCTAAACCTTCACCTTCTACCTTCTCTACATTGTGTCTATTGTATATATGTAATGTTCTCTGTGATATAGTTAATTAGAAGTGCGGGAGTTTTTTATTTGGAGAAGTGAAAGATAAACACGAAGCATAACATACTTTAAAGCTATCTTGTAAATTTATATTTACCTCAATAGGTTACTATGCATCTCGATACCTTGCATCAATCCTTGCGCCAAACTCTCTGCAGCAATTTGCTCATTTCCATCCTTATTTTGTATATCAAACTGTTCCCTCAAGCTTTCAAAATAATGTCTTAATGTGATGAATTTATATTTATATATTATGAGGTAGATCATTGTAAATGAGTCGACGGTTATAATCATTGATAGCAACATATAAAATAGTACAACAGTCGTAAAGATTCGAAAAGCGGTAGCGGGTAGGGTATTATCTTCATAAGTTGGATAATAAGTAACCACAGTTACAAAATGTATACCTGCACAGAAAACGTTTGATTGATTTCCTAACTATGTATACGTCAATGATAACAATTAAAACTGACAAATTAATGTGTTAACAAATAAAAATAAGACAGTAAATGGACCAAGGAAAAAGTTTTTTCTAATTGTTGTTACTTCTCTATAATGAAATCTGAGTGAAAGTAGGGATAGCTTTACCCTACCTACCCCTACTTTCTATCAAATCGGAAAAGGGTAAATATGTATTCCACGAGTATTTTCAATTTAACACCGTATCATTTAATAGTAATATTTTTTTTTAATATATTATAGGAGGCAAACGAACAGACGGGACACCTGATGGTAAGATATCACCGCCGTCCATAGACACTAGAAACACCAGGGGATTTGCAAGTGAGTTGCCAGCCTGTGTTTGGGTGGAGGAGGAGTTGGAGTGGGGAAGGGGGGGGGGGAGAAGGAGATGGGCCTCTGGTGCTCTCACTGACCAAACGAAACGTAACAATGCAAGCGATGTTACTTCACGTCGGTTTTCTGTGAGAGGGTGGTACTACCCCGAGAACGCCGACCAATTCATGCTGAAACCAGTAGTGGCTTCAGCGTGACTGTACCACCGCCAATCATAATACTCCTATCATGGATATAAATTACACAACATAATTTTAAACTCAAACGATAACCACTTTGTATGAATGTTTAAACATGTATATGCGTCTGCCTGGGTCTAGTAGTATACCAAAATGAGTAAATGTATAGTTAAGTATTTATATTATGGGACTTCGTATAGTAAATATATAGTTTCTGAGTATTGTCACATATATAATGTAATACATATAAGCCAAACAAGTTAGACTTGCTTCGCATGCACACACTGATACGCGTACTATTTTATTTTATTTACTACATTTGCTTCAGTTTA
Organism: Antheraea pernyi; assembly: GCA_015888305.1. Lineage (NCBI taxonomy): Eukaryota > Metazoa > Arthropoda > Insecta > Lepidoptera > Saturniidae > Antheraea > Antheraea pernyi. The sequence goes on along the minus strand of MU159376.1, from coordinate 95,421 downwards.
TTTTTCACGTGTTGGAAGAATACAATATTATACAGATCGTTATGAATTTTATTATTTATTACTAATATTATAAAGAGGTAAAGTTTTTGAGTTTGTGACGTTGTAGGGGGCAATCTTGGGAACTACTGGTCCGATTAGGAAAATTCTTTCAGTATTATATAGCTCATTTATCGGGAAAGGTTATAGACGATAGAGCGATAGAGCGGAGCAGTAATGAAGAATGTTGCAAAATCAGGGTATTTTTCCTTTTCAGAGCTTCCGCTGCGTCTTAGCTCAAAATAACCATTCCACGCGTACGAAGTCGCGGGCAGAAGCTATTAACTAATTATATTATCTATTATCTATTATTATAATAAAACTGTAGCAGGGCCAAATCTGTACATTAAATATATTTTGGAAAATTTTGATGGGGGTAGGCTTTGTTGTCGATATAGAAGCCAAAAATAACCCTTTTAAAATTTTTGTCTGTCTGTCTGTCTGTCTATCTGTCTGTCTGTCTGTCTCTGTGAACGCGTATCACTCTGAAAGTACTGAACCGATTTTGACGAAACTTGGCACAGTGATAACTAATGTTACGAGATTACATCTATGATACTTTTTATCTCATAAAACGCAAGGGATTCTCCAGGATAAC
>MU159376.1:72555-94250 GCA_015888305.1 Antheraea pernyi | reverse complement strand
TTTTATCTTAATTGAACCCCGTAGATGATGCTGCGAACGGGTTCTAGGCTTACTTTAAAAGATTTCTCACATACCATCTGGGTACATGTTTGAGTGAGCCCCTTGATAGTTTGGATTTACAATTGGAAACGGTAGGTGTGGCTGCAATCGGGTTTTAGTTTTAAAAATACAATTGAAACCGGTGATAACCGCAGACGTGCAGACGAAGTTGCACGGGTCAGCTAGTTTATACTAAAATCATTAAGAGGTAAAGTTTGTGAGATTGTAGGGGGTAATATCTGGGGAGTCGGAGAAAAAATGCTGGAACGAAAACGTTTCTTACGAACGCTGCCTTAACGATGAGAGATATATGATTGAGTTCTAAAAAAAAGTTGTAGCTTGATAATGTCTATTACCGCCAAACGAAGTGGACACAGGTCAGCTAGTATTTAATATGTGGAAAACAGAGCTTCGTTTGGTGGCTTTGATAAAAGGAACACTTATGTAGGTAAATTTGAAATGTACTTACAGTTTATTGCTTATTTAATATGGACGGACTTACCCTCGTGGAGTTTTCTTAACCCTTCGAAAACAAAACAAGCAGCGGACCCATAAACAGTGACATAATAAGCGATGACATTTATTTTGATTATACGGTATTTCTCAACCATCAATGACTGGTTTTCATACACCTCGCAAATATTTCCAATCTTCCTGTTAAGTGTCTTAATAAACTCTTTGTTTCGGATAACGGAGAATAATTTTACCATAACTATAGTGTGGCTAACGGCAAAAGATACAGAATCTCGTTTCTCGTCCTCCGGGAACGTTCCAATTACAGCGGCTATGATTTCCAATACCGTCATACAACCGTAAGTGAAAAATAGTATAAAGGTATAGATTCTATAGAACATTTTTTTATCGTCTCTACTACTATTATCTTCGTACCAAAAGTTTCCAGAACCGAGCAGAAATATTCTTTTGCAGTGTGTTTTCAAGATAAAATAATTCTTCATTTTTTACGTTTATTCCTTTGGCAATGGCTTGTCTGTAACTTGATAAATGTTCGCAGATTTTTATTAAGAGAATAACAATGTTTTTCTTAAGAAAAGTCTACATTTAAAACTATTTGGTTTGTTATGTCTACGATTACGAAATATAAACAAATATCTAACAATACCTGCTGTAAATTAAAAGCTTATTTTTTGAAAAAATATTATTGATTTCAGATTTTGATATTAATAAACTATATAAATTATCAAGCCGTTTATATAGTCTGATATATGTGACATCTATATTATATAGTATAATTTAATATTCTATTGTAATTATGCAATCTATGTATATATTTGTTTACTGTATAAAATTCAAATTTGCTTTACCGTTATTGCTGACAGCCTAAAAGACTCTGACGTTCTTGATACTAAAATAATGTGATATACATAAATATATTTTTTGTACGTTGGTATGTTATAAGAATATTCTACTTGATATAACTTTATAATAGCCCAATTTGTGTCTTCACGCCCTTGTTAATATGGACAAGCCAAGTAACGAACCATAGAAAACATTTTTTTTATTTACGAAGAACGAATATTATTCAAATATAATTTAAACAATTTAAATAGTGGATTTTATTGTATTGTATCTGTTACTCATACTGTTTACTTGTAGTATGTGTTTTTATTTTATTTACCTGAACATACATAATTGTTTAAAGATTAAAGTTAAGTGCAGGTGTATAAAAAATTGTTCTTCAATATAACTTTTTTTAGAATATAACGGACATCAACTTACGATCAAGACAAATTCGTTTAGACAGTGTATAAGCTTTTTATTGGTAAAAATGTGGTCTATTTAGGTTATAAAAGAGTTGCCATCAGTAGCAATAGTGTATCATATATCTAAAAGTTGTGGTAGTCCGTCATGCGTTGTGTTATGTAGAAATACCTATCAATGTATTTCTCATTCGAAAAATGGGTATCTTTTAAATACCCAATAAAAAAAAGTATTCGTGTATGCCATCAATTAACATAGGATAAAATAAGACAATGTTGTTTGTTCTAAATGTATATTAATTATTGTCACTACAGGTAATGAAATAGGGTATATTTTCTTTTTGATACCATAAATAGTCCAGTCCAATATATTTGTTGTACAGTCACTTTTCACTTCATGTTTTTATTTTTTTATAAACTACAACTTAATTAGACTCCTGACTTTAATTAAGCCGTGGCTAAAGATGAGGTTAAGATAAGCCTGAAACTAAACTGATTGTTAAGTACAATTACTGAATCACAGCGATAGAAGCTGGGCAACGAATGATTAACCTCAATGTGTTACCTATAATAACATAATTGAAATATTATAATTCATCGTCATATGATATTTGTGAAATATTATTATAGCTATTATTCCTCCTTTATAAATGAACTAACGGGCTCGGCAGATGTTGTCGCGCCCAGATTATAAATCTTGACAAATTATATACCGAAACCTTCCTTATGAATCACTTTATCTACTGGTGAAAACCGCAAAAAAACCGTTCATTAGTTTTTGAGTTTATCGCGAACATACAGATAGACAGACGCGGTAGGGGACTTCGTTTTATACAATGTAATAATAATAATTTGTATTATTATTCTTTATATTAGTAATTTTGGGTAATTACTATTTGTTATGTGCTAATATAGTGTAAGTTACACACCACTATACTACACTATAGTGTAAGTTACTAATAGAGAACTCCAAAACGGTTGTTCGGCCGGGAGTCACATGCGGGGTTCCGGTTTTGTGTTACAATAAACTTTACAATCATCCGACTTTCGGTTTTTTTATATAATACTAGCTGTGCACGTGACTTCATCTGCGTGAAAGCATCGTAGTCCGGTGAAGCTGTTAAGACTTTTCTTGGTCAATAGCGTAGTCAGTAAGAAAAAAAAATGCGTGAAAGCTTATGTAAAAAAAACAGTGATTAATAAAGTCATCTGAATGTATTAAATCCATTTACTTGTCTACTTTTCTCTTGTACTTATGCCGCGCCGACATTAAAACTGCAATAACTTTTGATAGAGTTGACCAATTTTAATGAAACAAACACTAAGTTAGTCTCGAGAATATGCTTTACGAGTTTCGATAGTATTTATAGTGAATCCCGTACTTTAGCAGTGATGCGTGTTTATACAAACAGACAGACAGAAAGACATTTCTAAAAATGATTGAAATGTATTCTATTACTTTTTCCTATATTATAGACACCGGCAATATTTTTTTTACGAAAATCGAAATTAGTCAGTCACAATAGATTTATGTTAGGTTTTGATATAGCTCTAACAACTAGCATTAATAAAGGTTCCACAATGTATTACCAAGGTATCTCTAAAAAAAGAAAATTGTTAACTATGTAAATAGTTCGTAATAGAGCATAATGATATAAGGACTGTAAAACTTGTCATATAGAAGTACTTACGGTTTCATTAGCGGCTTGGAAAAATACATAAGTTCCCCGAATAGTGTTTAACTTAAGTTAAATTACTTTTGCTTAAGGACAAAGAGTAAAGTTTTGTATCGCACAAAAGATTCCGGTAACGACTTTGATTAATTATTATTTTGTGAAAAGCGAACGTCTTTGTATTTATGTTCTCTCTAAAGTGAGAAAGTTAATCCTGGGTGCAGTTTAAACAAAACTTTGACAGTTTGCAAATATTTTTAAAGTGAAACTTTTATTACATCGTCTCAAACTTTTTCGTCTGTGTGTTGCATGTCGCGTGATGGTCGGTCGTAGGGATAAAGTGAAAGGCGCTCGTCAGAGCAGCCAGGGCCAATATGGCGGCGCCTATAGTTCGCAGCAGCTGACTGTATAGTGTATAGATCCGTGGTCGTCAAACTGCGGCCCTCGGTTGTTTTTCGTGCGGCCCGCGACAAAGTAAATTATTTCAAGACAACTTTACCCAGATGCCCTAGACAGAAATCAAAAACCGACTTAAGGGGCTACCTCGGTCCCACTAGCGCCGCCAATTGAAAAATAAACATGTTTCTATAAATAAAGAGAAAATTCTAACGGTGCTAGTGGGACCGAGGTAGCTTCTTAACGCTACTCGCGCGTGATCGTGTCGTGACTTGTTCCCGCGCTCCCCGCTCCGCGCCCGTGACGAGCCGCGACGCGAGTCATTTCATTTGTTTTTACGCACAAGAATAAACGTTTCTTGCTTCATAGATTGCGCGTGCGGTATTTTATGTATTATGGCGGGAGTATCATCTAAATGTGCTACTAAAAGGAAGATAACTTATGCTTTTATTAGAAATACATTTTATTTATTTCAATCATTGACATATAAAAACTCAACACGCACGCACAGTCACGAATAAAAGTAGTGCTCAAAACCGGCCGCAAAAACTCCCCAATATACATACGTGGTTATAGTTATGCGATAAACTTATGATTTTGGAAACCTAAGCTTACCTGATTGATTTAAAGTTGTTTTTCGCAAGGGACGCCAGACTATTTGAAATGAGTGCATAATCTAAAATTTGCGTGCCGTCTGTGAGACGTTAAGTGTGTATTTTGGGTTTTTGTATATCAATGCAATGTATAAGAAATATCACACAAAGTGCGTAAAATAAATACTCTATATTTCTCAACTTTTTACTTAACGCTTCTGGCAAGCTGTTTTTAATTAATCATGCGTGTTTTAACAGATGGACGGCATTCGAAAATACAACATTGTTAAAACACCGGCTCATGAATGTACTACTACTGGGTATTTCATTCATTCTGGTCAATGATATTTTACCGTTAAATATGTCGTGTTCTGTTTTTGCTGTTAGACTCTAGTATTATAGAGTAGTATTATTATATAAACATTTGTGAATTGTTTAAAATTTGACACCTTCGTATTCATCATCAGGCGATAGAATTACTACAGTTAGTAAATGTTTGCGAAACCCGAAAATCACAGTAAACTTCGAAACTAGAAGATATTTCATTTAGATACCATAGCATAGATAAATAGGCAAACTTTGAGATATTCAGATCAATTAGAAATTTAAGTTTTGTGGAGTTCTAATCTGTGCTTGTTATATTTCAAATTAAAAATATATTTTTCTCAAGGAGTAAATCGAGAGGTAGGTAAAAAGGCATTGAATTGAAACAAACAAAAATATATAATAATATATATTATCTTTATTGTACATGGTCAAGTTACTAATTGAAACATGAATGGGTCGGTTCTCCCGGGGTAGTACCACCCTCTCATAGAAAACCGACGTGAAGTAACAGTGCTTGCATTGTTGCGTTTCGTTCGGTCAGTGAGAGCGCCGGAGGCCCACCTCCCCTCCTCTCCCTCCCCTAAACCCTTCCCCCCATAGGGTGGCAACGCACTAGCAACTCCTCTGATGTTGTTAGTGTCCATGGACGGTGGTGATCACTTAACATCAGGTGATCCACCTGTTCGTTTGCCACCTATGATATATAAAAAAAAACAATCGTATATTTCAAATACGGTTGTTAAATGAAATAATAAATTCTCTTTAAGCGTTTTATTTCTTTAAAATCAACATTTACATTCAACGAATAGCTAACGATTCGAATAACAAATAGTTTTCGTGTAAAAAAACACGCGTTTGTTTAAAGAAAGTGATAAATGTTTCAACGATGTTTGGTCATACAACAATATCAGAGCAGCCATGTTGATCGCATGTGCGAGTATATTCACGCTATTATTCTTTCAGGTCGGTATTAGCGGTTCTACGACACGCAAGGTAATGTTTACGATCACTCTCGCCTTCTTTCACTTAAGGCATATCGGCATGAACGCATTGTTGAAGATAATTAAATACACATTTTTTTTACTTAGGAATTAATCGATTACTTTATTTTAATAAAATTTGTTCATAAATATAATACTAATGACAAGAACATCATATTTAAAAAAATCAGCTTTAATTTTTATTTATTTTTATTCCACTGAACATATCAGCCCCATTATTCCCCAATTTTTAGTTTCCGCTGACAAGATATCATTACCAGATCAAACAGCATCTTAGCTTCACCCGAACAGGGTTCAGCCAGGATGCTGTGACAGATACCATTGTTCTGGCAACTACTTTAATACAAAGTTACTGAGCATAACATTTTCCCGCTAAATTAGGAGACTAACCACTCCCTAATGAAAGTGAGTTCTGACAGCTGTATCTGAGAGCCAGTCCTCTTAATTTAGCGTGACAATACCAATATTTAACATCGTATTGTAATCAACCGTAAAAATGTACCAGGTATAAAAAATAACAATATACTCTTCAAAAGACAGAGGAAAATCATAAAAGAAAGAAAAAAAAGACAACTACTCGAGCTTGTCCAGACATTCTTTACTTTACATCTAAAAAGTTTTCATTATAGCAATCTAGCTCAGTGAAACTCAATAATTTTACGGAAGAGAAAATGACAATAAAGCTAAAAGAGGCGTAAATTCAATAGAAATTTTAAACTTTCTTCACGGTGCTATTATGAAGAGTGTAAGGTGTAGATAATTAATTTAATGATTCGATTAAATTATTATTACACTAGCTTCTGTTCGCGACTTCGTCCACGTGGATTAGTACCTTGCCAACAGGCAGCGAAAGTTCTCCGAAAGATAAAAAAAAGTATTTTGAAACAATCTTCATTGGTGCTCCTCTCCTATTGGTCTTAGCGTGATGATATATATCTATAGTATATACAGGCTTAGCCTTTCACGATAAATGGGCTATCTAACACTGAAAGAATTTTTCAAATGAGACCAGTAGTTCTTGAGATTAGCGCGTTCAATCAAACAAACAAACCTTCCAGCTTAATAATATTAGTAGATATAGATTTTAAAACCAGCAGCGAACAATCTAACTTTCATTTTGCAAAAAAATAATATTTATGCTGCAAAATTCTGCGAGATTATCATGTTTCGAAGTAATAACTGTAAAATATAGTTGTACGTACTACGGTATCAGTGCATCGAAAGAAAACGATGCTTTGTCATGTAAATCGTTACCAAGCAACTACGGTCACTTGAATATTTTACAGGTTAAAGAACAACAGCTTATTCCGAGTATTGGATTTATGTAAAATCTTGCTAAAAGGGTTGTAGATGATTTGAATACAGCTATACAGCTCTCGTTAACTGTCTCGAACCTGAGAGCTTTCACAAATGAACCTACTCACTTGAGTGTAGTTAAAAGCCCCATTTTGATAACTTTGTACTTTAGCGCGATGAAATGTATCTTAGTGACAAGTACATTAAGGGTAGTCGCTTTGAAACATCACTCATAATTTGGAACGTCTGGAATGATGGCGGAGTAGTGGGTGTCAATCGATATGGCTTCGAATCCTTCAATGAACCGCAGTTTATCGGAGAAAGAAACCATCGTGATATAAGCATAGCGAGTTTTTTTTATCATAGGGTGCAAACGAACAGGTAGGTCACGTGGTGGTAAGTGATCACCGCCGTCCATAGACACTAGCAACACCAGGGGAGACGCAAATGCGTTGTCGGCCTTTTAAAAAGGTGTACGCTCGTTTCTTGAAAGTTTGTAACTCGTAGTGTATTGGAAGTCAATTCCACAAGGTCGAAGTAAGGTAGAAATGATCTTGAAAACCATCGAGGTGGTATGGATGAAATTTCAGTTTCAGGCGAGTTGTACGATAGTGGAATGCAGCGGCAAGTATCAGTCCAACAGATAGCTGAATTTACAAAAAGTAATTTAGGCAATTTTAGTTTATACTAGCTATTAACCGTGGCTTCGCCCGTTGTGCTATCACCAAAACGATTAGACCTATTTTCACGGGACTTTCATTGGTAGATGGTGAGCTTTATAAAAAGTAATTGAAGTTATTCTATTTTAGACTAGCTGTTACCCGCGACTTTGTCTTCAACTTTGATTCGCCACGCCAACAGTCGGTCTGACCCGCCGCCACTTCAAAAATCCTTGTTATGAAAATCTATAAAAGTAACAAAAATATATGCTCAGAACAGGAGAACATAATTAAGCTATTGCCAAAGGCTACGTTTTCGCTAGTTGGAAAATTATTAGGCTCTGTCCAATTTGTACATTTCGCACGAGTGACCGTTCCGCTTGCTGGCGCCGGTCCAGTAGAACCCTACTCAATGAAAGTACGAGATAACAATGAAACTCATAGTTTATGTATTATATAATAAGCGGAAATTCAGAGTTACTCGTCTTATTTTACGTAGCATTCGTAGACGGAACTCATTGCGCCGAAACTGGCTTTTATTTTGCATAATAACTTTAGCCGTTATAATTAAACACTGAAGCTGAGGAAGGCTTTTGGCTACGTGTTATATTTTCCTATAGAGGTCTGTAAACCGGAGACATTAAATCCTAATAAAAATTCATTTTTAACACAGTAGCGACAACTGTTTGCACAGGGTATGTACTTTTTTTTATGTCGTAGGAGGCCAACGAACTGACTGGTCACCTGATGTTAAGTGATCATCGCCGTCCTACGTTTGTGGGGAAGGGGGAGAGGGGAGGATTGAGGGGAGGAGGAGGAGGAGGAGGAGGGAGGGTTGAAGAGAGGGGAGGTGATCCTCCGGGGCTCTCATCGACCGAACGAAACGCAACAATGCCAGCACTGTTACTTCACGTCGGTTTTCTGCGAGAGGGTGCTACTACCCCGGGCGAGCCGACCCATTCAGTGTTGAAACCAGTAATAGCTTTAGCATGGCTCTACCACCTGTACCAATGACAGTTGGTACGAATTATAATTATAACAACAAATGTAATCTATTACAAATCTAAAAAATATCTGTGCAGTCACACGCAGTAGAAATGGAACCTTTAAAAAGTGATGAAATAGTTTTATAAACGATTATTTATATCCATTCCGGCTTCGCACGGTTTTATTGCCGAAAAAATTAAGACCAATTCTTCACAAACTCTTACAATATGATAATGTAATAAAATAAAATGGTAAATGAAGAACTGTACGTCAGTATGTCTATATTTTTGAAGATCTTCCTACATCGGTCTCTCTCGCTCAGTTTTTATAAGGAACTTGTTCATCCAAATTTTTATTTTTTCCGTACGGTTTTTCAAAGATATTCTCAGTTCGTACAAACCTTGTCTTGACTATTACATACACAACAAAAAAAGAATTAGCCAAAAAGATTCTCTTGCACGGTAAAAGTTGTTTTTATAAAGCAGTGTACAAAAAGTCCAAAGACGCGAATAACGAGAGACTATTTGAAATGAGCGCACAATTCTCGATTGTGCGCTCATTTTATGCGGACGGGTTTGAGACGTTGACTGTACATCTTGGGTTTTCATATATCAATGTTACACACGCAATGTCAATGTCAGACGTAGAAGTAAAAAAAAATATCTAGTCGTTTTTAGCGATGCGTACACAAGGACAGACCTTTATAATTTTATTTATATCGATATATATGTAATATGTATGTATACTGCTTCCGTGAAAAAAAAGACCGCACTCAAATCAAACTGAAAAAAAATCGATGTCTTAAAGCCTTCGTTTTAAACTAATAAGTATAATTTCAGAAAAGAAGTAGTAGAAACTCTCTTAGGGATTTCCAAAATATAAAATAAACATACATAAGTACATAGCTGTGCAATATCGCCAGGTGTTCGGTTGGGAAATAGTAAACAATAAATTATTTAAGTCCATGAGATCAACCCCCAGACACAACATTGGTCGTTTACGACGTAAATATGTAAGCACTGCGACACCAATCCATGGAAGTAGTGTCAGCAAGTTTACAACGTCATATGTAAACACTGCGTCATTCGTCCAGAAGGTTCCTCGCCCACGCTGTCTGCATCAAGACTATAAATACGGTGGCGTACGGAACTCTAATGGTCATTGTTCATTTATTATTTGTTGTTTATTAAGAATCATTGGCCAGGAATCATTAGTACTAAATAAGCTTTTTTATTTAAAGTTTCGGAATTAATCAATATTAAAAAAAAGGAATAATGAGACTCAGTTATTTTGTTTTCTGGTTTTAAATATCAAACTTAACATGGCAAATAACGACAGATACGGGAACTTTTTGGCGGGATTTTAGTCTGTCATGTACCGGATTTTCTATTTTATTCATAATCTTGTGTTACTTGACTCTATATTGTGTAACAAGGGAGCCATCATCTTGTTGGAACCACCATCACCGCCACCATCTTTGAAATTGTTATTGAAATGATCGCACGACAGTAACTTGTAATAATATTAACTACTCGACAATGGCAGTAATAATCTAAAAGACTGGTTGCCAAAAATAAAGTTAAAAAAGAAAAGAAACGACGGATACGCTCATCTTGGAATATATATACCTATCAACTGTATTTTTACTATAGTACAAGCTATGTTTTCTTCGCAATTAGATAGCCGTACATGAAATTGTGTACTCACGTCTGTTATAACTATTATTTCACAGTTTATTAAAAGTGTATTTAAAGTCGGTTATTTTAAAACAAATGCCCATTAACAGGTCTACATTGTGTCAGTTATTGGCTATCACTTTATAGTCTGGATGCGAATTTGGTACAGAGCCAGTCTATTACTGTGCACGCCTCTACAGTGTACCCCTACTGAGAGCTAGTAGCAGGAAGAACATTTACCACACGAATATATGGGAATATTTATAGATATACAGGATGGAAACGAGAAGTGTTATTGTGTGATTATTTTTTATTTTATTTTTGTTCCCTATAAGAAGTTTATAAAAGCCATACTCTGGTATAGTAACTATGTTTAGTTATGCAATCATTACATAGTATAAAACAAAGTCCCCTACCGCGTCTGTCTGTCTGTTTGTTCGCGATAAACTCAAAAGCTACTGAACGGTTCTTTATGCGGTTTTCACCAGTGGATAAAGTGATTCACGGGGAACGTTTATGGTATATAATTTGTCCAGCATTTCTTTATAATCAGGGCGGGACAACGTCTGCCACGCCCGCTAGTAATATATAAAAAAATAGATATAAGTAAAAAGAGTATTTCAACACTTGATTTTACTACTGTCATATAGTTATAACCAGGTAATAAAATAGTGAAAGTATTTCATGTATTTCATCATTTAATCGACCATACAAATATGAATAACAAAACTGAATAATATAAGTATCACAGTTTTTGGCGGGATCTTGGTCTGTCATGAAGTGGATTTTATTTTTATTCATAATTTGTGTTACTTGACTCTATATTGTATAAAATTGGTGGTATTTTATGTAATATAGTTTGTTTATTGTGCATAAGTGAAGTGAATGGAAAATAATACCACGGACCATGAATTCTGAGATGCCACAAAAATTCCATGGAAAGTTCTAACAAGTTGGCCGCCATCTTGTTAGTTCATTGATATTATATCAAGAAACTTGTAATATCGATACTCACTTGACAATGGCAGTAATAATCTAAAAGATTGGTTGCCAAAAATAAAGTAAAAAAAAATAGCTATATCGAATGCTCCACATTACAATGTCCTGTATCCCGTGACGACGAATCGAGTTTAGAGGTTTTTTTTTTATGTCTAAAGTAGGCAAACGAACATGTGGGTCACCTGTTGTTAAGTGATCACCACCGTTCATAGACACTAGCAACACCAGGGGAGTCGCAAGTGCGTTGCCAGCCTGTGTATGGGCGAGGGTTAGGGAAAGGAGAAAGGGAAAGGGGAAAGGAGGTGGGCCTCCGGCGCTCTTATTGACCGAACGAAAAGCAACAATGCAAGCACTGTTACTTCACGTCGGTGTTCTGTGAGAGGGTGGTACTACCCCGAGCGAGCCGACCCATTAAAAACTAACACAGGTAACACTAGCAGATGTCTATACTAATTACTACGGGCCAGTAGCATCTACTAAAGATACTAAAGAATATATATTCAATAATAATGTACAGTGCTCGTCAACATTTTTGACCGCTCTGACTATAGTTAGTTCGGGCAAGCATGTAATATAATGAAGATTTTAACACAATTGTACTCCGGTGAAGCTATTAAGACCTTGCTTGGTCAATAGCGTAGTCAGTCCGAAAAAAAGAAAAGATTTTAACACAATTAAATATTATTATAGGATTTTAAAATGTACATTTATCGTTAAGTTGCCTCAGAGTTACACGTATAATAAGATACGTATTTATACCTATATCTATGTTCTACGCACTATGATACGCAATTAGAGCGGTTAAAAAGTTTGACGAGGAGTATATGTTAAGTGTGTGTATATTCTGTTAAATTAGGACGATACCTGTACCAAGGTAACCCAAAAAATATGATTCCAGATAATATTAAATGGATTGTATGTGAAAATTCTTTAAATAGTGTTATACAAAACTATATTTTATTTCAATGTACAATTACAACTAATGATCAATGAATTACAGTAATGAAACTATTGTCATAGTTTTGCAAATCTTGTTTAACTTTTGTTTTTTAATGGAAGTAATTCAGTTGAACATAAGGCGTTGGTACATCATAACTATTTCAATAATTATAATTTATATAAACGATTCCTCATTTCCACTCTGTATATGTGATGTGAATACCTAACGTATCGGCTTGAAAGGTTCGAGCTCACTCGGACGTTGAGCGATGAGGTGTTAATTGCGGGTTGGAGATGTTCTCACGATTGACACAATGTGGGTTATCACGAATTACTTCCGTATATAGATAACGTAGTACGAAGCTTAACATTATAATTATATACTGTAGAACATTTGACACTATAAAGGTTGGTTATACTACATTATACAGTTTATAAACTTTCAAACTCGTATTGTCTTCATAATACACTAGCGATTTCCCGAGAGTTTATTTATTGAAGTGAAACGGTAGCGAAAATTCTGTATTACGTGTTAAAGGTAAGGTAGGTATGTATACGTGTAAGTATGGGTAAGTGTCTGTCTGGGCTAAGTAATGTACCAAAATGAGTTCGTATAGTATAACGTTTTTGAGCATCCTCGTGTACATATAATTTAGTACGTATAAGCCAAAGAAGTTCTACCTCTTCCACGTGTACACACTGATACATGCATTGTTTTTTTAATATATATATATATATTAACTGGTACCCGCTACTTTGTCTGCGCCATTTATAAGCACCGCAATGCTTGTCCCAACTTCTCCACGGCGGGATAGCATTATGGAACGCGTAGTTCTTATGAATATCGTAGTTTCCTAAAACACTACTTAAGTTTTTTTTTCTGGGTGAATTACCATTACGGGTACGCCATGACCTTTCTTATATCCCTGACAACTGGTAGGGAAAAGGTCTTGATGATCGGTTAAGAAATTAGGACCTGAGAGCGTAATTAATAATTAAATTGAAATTCGTATTTATAGGTTTAGGTTACCTGCAAATAAAAGAACGAAATCTTCAACATTTAGATATTTGCTTTGCTGTGCTTTGCAAGTACAACTACCATATCGCAATTGTAATTTATATTTTTTCTACTTTAAACACGTACATTTGACCTTTATATCTATCGTTTGCATTTACATAACTTTACACTATAAGGAGCGTATAACCAAACCTTAGTGGCTAGCCGCGTAAGCTACGCGTTAATTCTGCGGTCGATCCGGATCGCTGCTCGCATGGCATGTAACCGAAACTATCCAGGCATAAATTAAATTATGATTCAAGTTCTTCTACAAACAAGCCACTTCGATATTAATAACAGAACGTTATTAGGATCAATTTTAATCTGCTAGTTTGTATAGTTGGTAAATATTTGTATTTAATTCGAGGACCTTATCAAATATTATCAACGGGCAAAAAGGTCAAATTAATGTAGACAAAAATATATTGTTTGGGCTATAGAGTGTTATGAAAGCCCTTGTGGTTTCTGTAGTATTGAAGATATAATATTACGAGTACCTCTTGTAATCTCTTATTACTAAGAGTGTGAAGTCGTTTCTATTACCAATTACCTACTGAAATAGAAAATCTTACGTTATATTGCTTCTTTGTTTTTCGAAAACGTGTATTGAATTTAATTGGTTAGAGTTAGATATTCAAAACTATTTAGACACATATATTGTGTTTTTCCTGGAATAAAGTCCGTATTTGGAAAAAGCAAACATTTCCATGAGTGTTAAATAAAAAAAAAAAAATTATTTTATTTTTACTTGTAGAGAGCTTCACTTCATTATTCACCTAAATAGTAATCAGATTTATTACTTTATTCTTACTTACCCTGTATAGTTATGGATAATGAGTTCGAATAGAATGTAGATCTGTGCTGAGAGATTACAAGAGTTTTGCTGCAAGTAAAAGGAACATAACTACCGTGAGCCGTTAAGATGTAAATAATTCTTGTGGATACTCGGAAGCTCGAGGGTTAAATAAACACCACAGATAATGTAAAGTAATGTGGGTGGTAACTATTTAGGTGTACTAGTGGGCGCCCAGAGGTCGACATTCGACCATAGTTTATTAATTTTTTAAAGTTTGAATTTTATTAGGGTTCTTTTGTCAAAGGGTATTATGTTATAATATCATTGTAGAATGTAGCATGAAAAAGGGTAATTGGAACGTAAGAGTAAAATAATACATACAGTCGAGCATAGCAACCTCCTTCACAACCTTTTTTGAAGTCCTTTATTGACAGATGTCAAAATGTCTTTTTTATTTACATATGTGTATATGTTGTGTAAAATTAAAGTAGTAGTGTGAGTAATGTATATTTTAATTAATTTAATGTACTTCTAATACATTTTATATGAAATAAATAGCTTTCTGCACTTCTCCTCCATATAAACTCTAACTATGCCAAATTTCACGTTCATCCGTTCGCCCAATTCCGTTAAAAAGGGATGCAAAGTTTAGGCTTCATGTATTAATATATATAATTTATGAAATCAAGGTATTATAATAAACATACCGCCTTAAGGTACTCCACGAACCACATCGTATTAACCTTAATACGTTACCGACGCCCTTTCAAGTAAGAGGAAATGCCCTCAATAGCTGATTGTGACATAATAAAAGAAAAGAGAATAGATTTAAATTAATCTTAAGCATTTATTATGGGCTGAACGAAACCCATGTTGAAAAACATTAAGGAGACCGTTACAATTTAAAAAAAAAGTCGCAATTTTTTAGTGAACTCGATCCAAGTACTTTAACGGCCGGTCTCAATAATCTAACTCTAGTTAAATGTAAGTAGCTATCTGAGATATATCGTGTCTTCTTATCTATCTATGACTGGTGTTTCAATAACAGTATTCCCTCAAGCTCGGACAAGGTCACAGATAGATAGGATCTTCTAACTCCAGTTAAGAACGTCCCTCAGGTACGTTTTGTTTCTGCGTTTAAAATATTTAGTGTCATGTTTAAGATAAACATTATATTTATATTTAATATTTATATTTACTAAAATTATTATAAATCGATAAAAACTACATTTCAACATAGTTATTATTGAAAAATAATATTTATTGAACACTGTTTGCTCTTGTCATTTTACAATCTACTTAAAATTCGAAACGTAAAATAACAAAACGCTATTCTTGGCTTGACTTAAAAATAGTCGACGTGATTTGCCGCTGTTTGTGCTTTTTCTAAGAATATAGTGTCATAATATTGTTTACATTTACATATTATAAATATATAGGTTCAGATTCTGTAAATTCAATTTCGTAGTTTATTCGAGTATCAAAACTATGATCTTCAAATTCCAATCATCTGAGTCTTAATTAAATACACCGGCTTCATATAAATCAATATTATTAATATCATAAAACAAATCCATGGTATTTTATTAAAATATATTATTTAAGAATCCTACAATAACGCATTATCCTTCAAAATCGGGCGATAGACAAAGATCAAACAAAGGATAGTGTGAACAAAGGAAAGTTAACCGTAAAAATGTTATTGAAACGCTTTACTTTTTTTTTCAATGAACTTATATAACTAGGGTAACGGATAGACCCTCCGGCAGGTAGTTTATAAGGAAAGATAGAATTCTTTATCTATCTGTGTTTATTGAAACGCAGAAACGGGCTAATAGTTAGCTGAGGTAGTTGTTTTAACTGCCAGTTATAGATAGATACGTTATTGGAACCGGCTGTAAGACAAAAAAGTGTCGGATAGAAATGATGAAAATGTGTAAACTTATACCATCGTTTTGGAAGAGGGATTATGTATCCATTTTTCTATAGTCAAGGAAATATTGCAGAATCAAGAGAATGTTTAATAATACATGTTATAGGAGGTAAGTCAGTGTTTAATGGTGGAACTACTTATAGTTCCTGACCTTAGTCAGGTCTAATGCCATCATAACATAATGGCAATGCTTGAAACAGACATAATAATTTTATAATATTCCCTTCAGTATATGGGGAGAATATGAATGAGTTATTAGAAGTAACAGTCAAAGAATAGTACTAATAATTGACGTCTTAATGCTATCTTCAAGAACGTGTGTAGGTTTTGAAAAATGACGATTTAAATTATTTCCATCAAAAGTGATTCCTCAAAGTAAATTTGTTTTCCTTTATTTTTATCGACTTCTTCTGAGATACTCGGTTAAACTACCAATAGTTATTGACTCAACAAAGTTATCCATAAGATAAACTGTCAAATGGCCCGTTGAGTTTTATGTTCAGACACGCAATTTGACAAGTTATCGAATCGATAACGCTATTGAACAGATACAATTAAAGTACCTCAGAAGCCCGGCATAAGTCTACCTAGGAATTTAAATGAAAATTGTATTTTTTGACACTATTTTACCATTTCTGTCGAAGTATCGTAATGTTTTGAGCGTCAAAAAATATTTCGTTTTCATAAATTAAAAACGTTTTGCTTTCTGTAAGTTCAGCTATGTCGTTTTATTTCCTTATATCATTAAATAACGCCATGTAAAAAAATATCTGTTTTTGTAACTTAAACCATGTATTTATGTCTTACTAGATTCTAGAGAACGCGCGATACAGTGACACAAAATCTATCACTGCGACAACATTACACATATCACCTCCACACACGTCCACGCATACACGCTTACACATGCAAGTGGAAGGGTTTTATATTTTTCCCTTATCAAACTGAAATAGTTTAGAAAATTATTCGATACGAAATATATATAAGGGTTGTTGAGGTATGTATACTTGGTACACATATATGTTTCAACAACTCATATATGTATGAATAGCTAGCTTAGGTTAGCTCAGTTAGGTCGCGAATTGCATGTATCAGGCAACAGCCCAAGCCGAGGTGTGCCGCGCACCGTTGAGCTAGTTGTCAAAATAAAATCGGCTGAGTGCCTTAAACGCTCGTCTTAGTAGTCCGGTGAAGCTGTTAAGACCTTGATAGGTCAATAGCGTACTCAGATCGAAAAAAAAAGATTCTAGGGAAAATAATATATAAAATGATACTTTCATAGTAAGGTAAAATTATCCTACAGGCTTATGTGTAATTAACGTTTAAAATCCGATTTATAAGGAGTTAGCTAAAGATATTAAAGTATTATACTAAAGTAGCAGTTGATCGTATGTTTGTGTTAAGATTATGCATATTATAATGTTGATATTATTCCATGTACTATTACTACTACGTGTACTATTATTATTACTATATGTGTTTTTTTCCAGGTATTTTTATATTACCTTGATATTGTGTTAAAATGATTTAGCGCCAAAATTAAGGTATTGTTAGATACCGTGATATATGACATGCACGTGTTAACCTATCACTTAATTCTTTTTCAGGATGATTATAGCTTAAAAAAGACTAGCTATGAAACAATTTTAAAAAAATGTTTTTCTCTGTAGTTAGTAGAATAACATATTAATATTACAAAGTTTATGAAATTATGATTTTTAATTAGCCGTTTCATTAATGTCACATAAGAAATTAGAAAAAAACAAGTTTTCTATTAATTTGCCTTTTTATTACGTTTGTGTACAAATCACTTTATATTTTAATCGATATCCCAAGAATCCATATTATTTATTTTCTGGGGATCATTTTGGACTCCCAAGAATATAAAGTGATCCCTCATTATTGCTTGACAAAAACAATGATTAAAAAAATATTATTAAATAATTATTATATATTTTACACCTACTAAAGTACAAGTTAAAATTAAAGACTGGGTTTACAGGAAAATTAGCGATTTCACGAAATTTGTAGTATAGGAAATTGTTATATATGTGATTGTTATTAATGTACCATTTATTAATTTATTAGTGTACCATTTAGTGATAATTTTGTATCCCGTATCTGAACTTACCCGGACGGTGCTATTTCAATGATGACGTGGGTCATGTATTAAAAAGAATAGGTTTTAATCTAAATATAAGTATTTACTTTTTAAACGAATTAATTCTTTTTATTTATATTTTTTGTGACACCTCAATTTCCTTGATCCTTCAATGAATTAACAAATATGATAATATCTAATTTATAAGGCAGGTCTTACAAATGTAACAAAAATAAGTGTTAGGTTTTTATTCTAGGAAGGATGCGAAATATGAAACATTCATAATTTAAAATATCTAAAGGGATATTAATAATGAAAACATATTTGCGATTAAGTAATTGCTATTAATAAAGATGTACGTGCTAATGCAATATATGCCTTACAAATTTTACAGTTCTCTTTTTGGATACAACATAAATCAACCGGATTTGAAACTTGGTATTAGCAGGTGGATATTGTACTGAAGTTTATTCGTTAACACGTTTACGACGTTCCGGTAGTTTAATTATTCTCACTCGGTCTGCGAAACAACTCTGTCTATAAATGGGTCACGTTTTAATTACGTGTGTACGTAATATGCCCAATCTAATTAGGCATCTAATAAGGTTTCGGATCATTGTACGAACTCCTGTAATGCGCTATGCATGATATGAGCTTTACATGTGTTACTAATTCTGTCAAACCATGATATCATGGAACATAATATTTTAAAAAAATTACTTGATTCTGTTTCTGTTTATACAGGGATAGCCTCTGCCAGCGACTTCGTTTTGAAACATTTTTCATTGGTGCTTTGCTCCTATTGCTCTTAGCGTGATGATATAAAGCCTTTATCCTTTCTCGATAAATGAGCTATATAAAACACTAAAATAATTTTTCAAATCGGACCAGTAGTTCCTGAGATTACCCCCTACAACGTCACAAACTCACAAATTTTACCTCTTTATAATATTAGTATAGATATACATTATTAATAGAGCTACCCAGTTTCATATACCCTTAATTTTAAATTTTTAAACTTTCTACACGGCTAGGTAAGTTAAAATAGATTATTATTTCTATGTTCGGCCCCACTAACAGTTCTCGTCGGACGGTCTATTCGCTCTCACCTCCGTTTACCTGGCATCAAACCACACGGCTTACCCACACTATTACTACGTTCTCGTTATCAGACCGACATTTTACTTTGTCTGGTAATTACTCAGCTCATAAAGGTCGTAGTGTGAAATTATCAAACCTACATTAACGCGAGCAAAGTAAAAGCTAGAAATACTATAAAATGCAAAAATGGTTTCTCTTTTTCTCGAATCTGACGGGGGACAGACACTAACGTGTTCCAACAAGCAATATCTTGATCTCTATTGTAATAATTTCTGATGGGGAAATAAATTACACCGAAGCTCACAACAAAATGTGCCTAATCATGATGAGCCACATGTACCGGTTTAAATAGATTGAATCACAAACTACGGTCGGATTTAGATGGGTTCTTATGTAAATTGTCTTCGTCAGCTAATCGTCTAATATGATTATACTTCAACTGTATATGTATATGGGTATATATCCTTCACGGATTACATTCTGATAGTTGTCATATATTTCCTAATTCCTCTAGCATATAGATTCTATGTATATATTAAATTACATTATTTGGATATTATTGTATCGATCATATGACTTTTTCATCAATGGCAACCCTTTTTATTAAACTGTCTAACTAATTATTACAGTTTTGTATAATACTAGCTTTTGCTCGTAGCTTCGGTCGCATATTTTAAATTTAATCTATACCTCTGGTAGATTTTATTTGGATGAAAAGTATCTATAGTATATTTCAGATAATAATGTACCCATGTGACAAATTGTTAGTGTACAAATTCTTAACCTAGTGTTAGCATTATTTCCCTAAAGGAGTACCCTACATGGGCTGAACAAAGAAGTGCGCTAGTAGCCGTCATAGGAGATGACCTCTCGCTGCTGGCCGTGGTTCGTGCTATGGTTGGTGAAGAGAGGGCTTGGTGATATGTTGTGAAAGCATTATGTCCTGCAAAGAGGAAGCAGAGCGAGAAAGGGAGAGGGTTGCTGATCTCCAGCACGTCGTAGTAGACCCAGCCGAGGAAGGAGACGTGGTGGTGCCAGGTACCACCAAATGCCTCCCTGACGAACAACCCATTGGGACCCGCGTCCATTGCCAAGTACCCGTAACGAAGAAGTACGGGATAGCCGCAACTTCTGAATGAGGCCAAGGAGAGTCTTGTCTCTCTACGAGAAGATGATCCGCGTATTACCATCAAAGGGTGATCTGAGCGCGTGACCAGGGCGTCAGAGTTTGCTTCCGTCACCCCGGTTCCCTGGTCCACACACATGCGCTAGGCGGCATTGGAGTTTTAGCCAGTAGGAGTCTGGCATAACCCTCTCACTGTCCCCCGGCAGTGGGAGGTGTATCCAATGTACGATTTCTCCACTTACAAAAAAAAAGTGTTATAATAGCATTATTTGAGAGTTAACTTTATTACATTATGTAATTAATGTATACCAGGTGAACGTTTAAAGGGTCACATCCTTCAATCCTGTGGTAGTTCATGGTCACATTTAACATATAAAATAATAATATCAAAACATATTCTAATTAACAACAAAAAGAACCTTTTAAACGTAAAATCAGGCCTAGCTTCAATGAACAACTTTAAAGGGGTCCTTTCCAAGGTAAATCAAAAGGTATAAAGGTAAAGGTGAGATCGCCGCATAGCCAAACAATGGAAAACGGTGCGCGGCTTGAGGTTCGGGACCCGGGCCGGAGTATGCGACAGGGCATTATTCATTTATTGCACCAGTTCATTTTTACATAGATCAGCGGATGTTGAGTGCATATCCGTTTTGCGTTTCTCGAGATAATTAGGTGAAATATTATGCACCTATTTTTTTAATTGACTTAGAACGAGAATCGACTAATAATCATCCTGCAAAAATATTGCTGGCCACTAAACAGTCGCTCGGTATAATGCATGTTATGTATTTATTTCTGTGAAATAAATCAGCAATGTTTAAACACAATTTTTTCTAATTTTATAACAAAAAATATTAAACTGATTACACTGGCACGGTTGTAGATAAATTGAATTATCGAGGTTAGAAGGATATTATGCAAAATCGTCCAACGACGAACCCTTAATACGATAACGTTAACCGCAACGATCTACCACAATTACTTACAGACTTGTCGACCGATAACTTCGCCACTTTGCTGAGGCAGGCTCTTAGACGAAACTTTCAAGGAAGTTAAGGCAATATTTTTATCTTAAATGTCTAATATTTTCGTATAAACATCTACAGATTTTAATTAAAGAACGTTGTAATTCTAATAAATTTTACTAAAAACTGGCACACGAAATGTTTCAACTGAATCGTCTTGATCCATTATGACTGGATTTAGATCTGCAATAAAGTTATGGTTGACTACATTTAGTCTATGTTGTCTATCAACTTAAAAATATATATATATATA
>MU159376.1:50722-72526 GCA_015888305.1 Antheraea pernyi | reverse complement strand
ATATATTTTATATCATAGGAGGCAAACGTACAGGCGCGTCACCTGATGTTAAGTGATAACCACCGTCCATAGACACTTGCAATACCAAGGGAGTTGCAAGTGCGTTGCCAGCCTGTGTTTGGGGGAGGGGGAATGGGATGGAGGGAGGGGGATGGGGAAAGGGCAGGTGGGTCTCCGGCGCTCTCATTAACCGAACGAAACGCACCAATGCAAGCACTGTTACTTCACGTTGATGTTTCTTTGAGAGGGTGGTACTACCCCGGACGAGCCGACACATTCATGCTGAAACCAGTAATAGCTTCAGCGTGGCTCTACCACCTAAAGAATATTCTATGCACAGAGTAAAGAACCTAAGAACCACACCGTTTGTCCCACTTCTCCTCGGTAAGAAAACATACATCGCTGCTGCTTAATTGGTTAACTGTAATAACTTTGTATGAAATGAAGCTATCGTGATAATTTATATATAATAAATAGAAGAAGAGGATTATATAAATGTCTGCACTATGCCTGATGGTAAGCACAGTACAATAAAAAAACAATGACGATCACCGAGTGACACAGTGTTCATCGCCGGTCGCCGCTGTCATGCCGGCCTGTGAAAAGCTGGATATGCACAGACTGATCCCGAAACGCGACCCAAAGAAAAATATAGATGACTGTAGGCTACAGTGACCACTTAACATCCGGTGAACTGTATGCTCATTTATTACTTCACAACATAAAAAGATCTGCTAACAGAAAAGAAGAATCTTATAAAACTTTCATTTATGTATGTAGATATTGTTGTAGAACCAAGATATTGTTGCTTAATGCAAGATCTGCTAGTGCTATCATAAATTATATCTAATAATTTTCATTTCTACTTGTGATTTACAATTAAATTCACTGCACAAATAATTATTTGTAAACAATAATACAATTGTGAAGATATCAGTTAACTAACATTCTACTATTTTTTTCTCTTTATGAATCAGGTTTTATTTCTTTTCTTTGATGTTTACTTTATGTTGAAATGCTAGCGGGCAGAATTGTAATACTTTAAAAGAATTTTCTACGATGTCTTTTACTAATAACTCTGTGTTTGTAAATCTGTGAGATTTCTATTGGCGTTTCTTTTCACAATAAGTATAAACGCAGAACTAACTGTATATATGATACTTCATATTTTTACTAAATATACTTATTATTTCTTCGAGATGTTTCATCATCTTTATCATCATGTAAGAGATCCATTGCAGGGTTAGCCTTTTCCAGAACGAAAGTATATATGTTTATAACCATAAACACCACGCTGGTCCACGACGTATTGGCTGTTTCAAACTCGGAGAAATCCACAGCTCTATATTTCCCAGATACAGTGGTAGTTTAGAAACATTTCTCAGGTTCAAGTATCTTCAGTATGCTTTCTTCAACCATCAGTCGATAGTGTGACCGAACGAAAGGGCAGATGAGCTCGCCAAACAAGCAGCTCTGTATCATTAAACCAAAGCCAATTACGACCGTTGCCCAATCTCAACAATAAAAAAGGAAATAAGACAAATATCAACAATGAAATGGAACTTAAGATACAAAACAGAAACTCAGGCATCAAACACAAAAATCTTCTTCCCTACAGTAGAATCTGCGTACAAAATAATAAAAGAAAACCGGCTAGACCAAAACTTCATTCAGGTAATAACTGGTCACGGAGCATTCGGAGACTACCTACACCGGTTTAAATGCAAAGACCATCCAGGATGTATATTGCGACACAGACAAAAATGAAACAGCCATCCATCTTCTATTAGAATGCCCAGTATTTGGGAAACAAAGATAAGAACTGGAACAAAAGCTGGATACTCAAATTACCGAAACATCACTACACGAGATAATGGAAGAAAAAGAAAAAAGAGAAGAACTTAGTAAATTTTGTAACACAATAGTAAGAACATGCAAGAAAATAAATAAATCTAAATACACATAGAAAATATAGAGTAAAATGTTTAACAAAATAAGAAGATTAAAAAGATCTCTGACTACCACATTAGAGGAAAATTAGAAGTGCGAAGAAAATCATTCGCACACACAAAAAAAAAACAATTTAAATTACCTAGTAAATATACGCGAATTTCGATATTCGTTGTTACATAACCGGGTTCCAACTTATGGATATGGGATTGATATTCCACCGGCCAAACCATTCGACCGCCATGACATCTAAGGTTTTTAGTATTGTCTAATTTACCCACATGCCACATCATGTAACGTCTTAGGCTAGGGTCTTACGAATACTTTTTAAAATTAAATACATCTCAAACATTATATATAACCATAATATAATAGATAGATGTTATATAGATTCAAAACAGTATATAGGCGGTGCCCATGACTTTGTACTCTTATAAATGGTACTCTGTTCTTTGATAGGGACTATTTTATCTGAACTTTTGTCTGGATTAATCGCGGGGTTTTATTTTTTTATCATGGCTGCTTAATTCCTATGAAGACGCATAATGACTGATATCCCATTTATTACTCTGAATTTTTTTCTATCTATTAGAAAAATCTTGTCCAAATCGATTCAAGCGTTTCGATGATTAGCATGTAGAAACATCCAGATACTTCAACTTTACCTATATGTTTAATTCAAAATGACTGAATTCAATTATGAATATGCAAATACCAAGTTAATGGTGGTCGCAGGATGTTTATCCTTTGTAAGCATCACAATATCAAGTATGCATAATAACGCCCAAACCTGATGAGAATGTTTACATTTGATTTCTGGAAGATGATAATCTGTGAGTGGCAAACTAACTATGTAAAGCTTTTGTAATTTAATTTAGTCCTGAACTATGTATTTCCGAGTACAACCAATCCTTGTAGTTTTCTCGCAGTAGATAGTTTAACTACTTCGACGAAATTGCTTCGATTAAAATTGTTCTTAGATACAAATTATCATCGCATGATAATAAAATTAACTCGTGGCTATGCCATTTGTAAACAAAGGTTTAGACCTTTGTTTATGATTTGTCACGAAGTTGGCTCGCGGTCTATTGACGATTTAAAACACATAAAATCATATCACACATATATCTAATTAACTGTAGACATTTTATAAGGTTATTAAAATAAATAATACAGGTAATTAGGAAATGATCTAAAAGTTTTATATAGATTTTTTAGAATGTATCATATTTATACAGAAATACGTGGTTCACGTTTCTTAAAAAAGAGCTGTCTCGAATTAAGCTTAATCGATATTTTGTGAAAAGATATTTTTGTATAAGTAACTGTATTTATATATATATATATATATAGTATAGATATAGACATAGATATTACAAAAATTGAGAGTATAAACAAGCGGGCGTGATGAGTTTCAATTTAAGTATTAAAAATCTCGACAGGCTTGCGATAAAGTTTGAGTGATATTACAGTATATCTTATACATTTTTTATCGGGTGTTATACGACTTGATTTCACTGTCATTGAATTGATATGAAGGTTCTAGGGTCAAGCTTATAGGCATTTCATTGACAAACCGGTCTAGCAGGGATTGGAAAGCGGTCGTGTTGGCTCAATGCGGTAAGACTTTATCCGAAACAAAACATTCATCAGGGTTATGGATTATTGCTGTACTTCATGTCGTCATAAGGGACCATATCTATAAACAATGATAATATTCGATTTAGAACCTTAGCTTTCATGGACTTGAGATATGTTGTATATATATATATATATATATGTATTTATTACAAGATATATCATTTAATTGATATCTTAGTACATCTTAATTGAGGAGTTTTAGCTATATAATTAATTTAATAGGTACTCTTTCTAATAATGAACAAGTCTGGCAGATTTGATTGTGGCAGCACATTTGTTACATATATTTCTGCCGTATCTGTGCTCGGGCTGCTGTGTTCCGCTTCGAAGATTATTTTTGGCAATATATAGAAGCCTTTTCAACTGATTTCTCATTCAACATTGTACTGCAGTGAACAACAATATCATTGACTTCAATAATAATGTTTTGTGATTTTACACCTAAATTATTTTAGGAACCGTAGTTTATAATGAAGAAATAGGAGAGTACATATAGTATAAGGTGGTAAATATAGTTGTTATGTTAAAATAAATTGTTTAAAAAAAATGCTTTGACAGAATTTTTATCGGCATTTGCTAAAGGTTTTATAACCCCGTAGTTCGTATATTGCGTATCATACAATAATATATTACTCAAAATTTCGATTTATTTTGAACTAGACATAAGAAGTCGACGATCCGATATTTTATGATTTTGGTCACAAAAAGAATATAACAAATCTATAAATATCCACTATTTTCATAAAGTAAATGTACTCATAAAGTTGGAATTATGTACGCAGATACTATAAAACAAGATTGGTAAATCTGATATGTTCTGCGGTTAAAGATCTCCTGTGAATACATACGCAAAGCTTTAATATTTAATGGTACACATTGCGTGATCGTATAAGTCCAACATATTTATAGCGCTTGTACGGAGTTGGAAAACTTTTAACAGGAAAAATACGATCTTGTTCTGTCACTTGTAATACATATAATTATTTTGTTTACTATAAAACAATAGAAGCCTATTAATTATTATTTACTATAAATAGTGTTAGGTTTTACAATAAAGTCCCAAAACATATTAGCGATTTGCCGGACTGTAAATTTAAGCGCCATGTCATGCGTGTTTTAGTGTCGAAAGGCTATTATAGAGTGGATCAATATGTGAACGATGGTGATGTCTGGAATTGACTCCTTTCTGTGCATCCACTAAAAACGGTATTGTAACGTATAATGTATTCGAAATATATATATATATATGTATGTTAAAAAGATGTACCCGATCGAGTTTCTTGCCGGTTCTTCTCGATGACTGGGTTATTTTCCAAACCGGTGGTAGTTATGACGTTCATAAGCGCCTTATTAGGGTCTAAACAGAATAAAGGATTTTTGATTTGATTTCACTTGAAAATAATCTATTATATACTAAACAAAGAAAAAGTAATTAAAAGGCGTCATTAGTCATTGATGTATAATTGACGTTGACGGATGGTTGAATCTGTCGTCGATTGACACTGTTGGTATGCATCTGTAAAATATAAAATGATAAAAAGAGAAACAAAGGTTGTAAAAAATATATTTTATCAATAAAAAATCTGTTACATATTTTTAGGGAAGACCTTTCTACTAAATTCTATACGAGTTTTTTTTTTATTGGAAGCTTTATCGTAATGCAATAATGATATAATATTCTGTTTAACTTATTTTACTGTCTATAATATACATGCATTGTATATCTCTTTGTTATATTTCCAATCGTACTAGTTTTCTTTATACATTACTAGTAATCAGCTACAACTAGGTTCATATCTATACTAATATTAGAAAGCTGGAGGTTTTGTTTGTTTGGTTAAACGCGATAATCTCAGGAACTATAGGTCCGATTTGAAAAATTCTTTCGGTGTTATATAGCTCATTTACCAATGAAGGCTTTAGGCTATATATCATCACGCTAAGACCAATAGGAGCGGAGCACCAATGGAGAATATTACAAAATCGCATTTTTTCCTTTTGAGAGATTTCGCTGCGTGTTAGCGTTAGCCTCAACTACTCCACAGCGGAACAGCTTGTTTATTATATTATTAAAACACGATATGACATGCACTTACAAACCTATGTCTAAAGACACTTCTAAAATGAAATGTAAGGAGAGTCAGATAAGTTCTAAGCGATAACTTCTTAAACGAATCTCGTTTAATTATCACGCTCTTGTGCCGTGTAGACGAAAAACCCGCTCATAATTATACCTCCATAGCGGATAACATGTTGTTTTACTTCTGTAATAAGTACAGCAAAAACAAAAATAGATTTAGAAGAATAAAACATAGCCTACGTGACACAAGGATAACGTACATATATATTTTAGTGAGAGAATTCTAATTCTATTGAAGTCCAATATTTATTATAACTGTTCATGATGTAGATTCACATAAATATAAGATTTGACGGGCCGCGGAAACAGAGGGCTTAGATTAAAGTTTTGCCTTTGTGATATATTACAAGCCGTGTGTCGCCCGTTCGCCACTCGGGTACGGTTTGCTATTACTCTCGCTTTCTAAGACCAAATAAATTTCCCTCACTGCCGGAAATATAAGAGAATGCGGGATAAAACCTCCAGTATAAAGTCCTCCGAACGACTTGTACGTTTACGTCATCGTCTCATCGTCTTTTATTTTAAAATATTTGTTTTTGTGAGTAAAACTTATGAATTAATTAAAATAGACAATTTTTATCGCATATTGTGTTTGGAGTCAATATTCGAATAATTACATTGTAAGTGATTTGATAGACTTCAAAAACTATGATAAAAAAAGTAATCCAGTATTTTAATCGCAAAACGTTGAATTGAATAAATTACTTTCTTTTTATGAGAATTAAAATAGAACATCGTTTCCAAAAGCCAAAGTTCCAGATTAATTTAGAATAAGTAGCCGTTTCTTAATTACGTTTTGTTAAATTTACGCTAAAATATTTCAGTTAAAGTTATTTGGAGCGTATCCTAATTACATTGATTTTAATAAGTGGTTTCCCTATTACAAAATATAATAATAAAAAGTTTTATACATTTCTTTTTGAATAAATTACAACTCGGATAAAAATTCTTTTACTAATTTTATTAGGCTTAGCCCTAGGAACAGTTTTATTAAATTTTTGGAGCTTAAAATGTCTACAAATTAAGGTATAAACTATCTGATATTAAATAACGTCTGTTTACGAAGCCCACGGGTTTTATTAAATGTATTCTTTCTTTTTAATAATATTTATGCCTACAAACAATAAATATTCTTTCTTATTTAGTTTCCTTCATTTCGCAAGTTTTGAACTTGGTATTTTAAAGTATTCGACACGTTTATAGGCTAGTACTAATACTACTATATATATGTATACGGTGTTTTCCATCAGGAACAGTACAGTCATTTTGCCGAGCTACATTAAAAAAAAGCCCGTTACCGATTTCCCGCGTAGTGACTTCAAGTACCATGTCAAGAGAGCTTTAATATCTAAAGGCTTATTATAGGTTGGATCAATATGTGTTCGACGGTGACGTCTGGAAATGAAGATCCCCTTTACGTATCCACCAAAAACGAATGTAGGATAACTATGTTTGCAAAATGTGTATAATGAAAAGATAAATCAGATCGAATTTCTTGTTGGTTTTTCTCGATGACTGGGTTGATTTGCGAACCGGTGGTAGTTTTGATGTTCATAAGTTCCTTCGCTGGGCCTAAATTGTATGTAGTATTTTTTGATTTTGAAAATAAAGCAGGTGTAGTTATTTGCTACAGGAGAATTGTTTCGGGGCAAGTACTAACCATCACATTCAATTTTTATGACGTTTCTATCGTCCTTGGATGAAAACATCAACAGATCCGATCCCTGAGGATTTTATATGAAAATAAAAACGGACTGACTACTAATGTGTTCATCCCTCACCCGTATATTCATAGATACTCTAGTATGCGTCTCACATATGAGGGGTTGTGCTCTGTACGCGAATCTTTTTCTTCTACCGCGAATAAAAAAAAACTTTTCCCGCCATAAAAGTATATGAGCTCGTCCCAATACTGCGCCGATGACTTCCAATCTCTCTGTTGCGCGTCCCGACCCAACCCGGGAGATTACTTTTCTCCTTCATTCAGTAAATTGAATTAAAATGAGTAGCAAACGGGCAAAGAAAAGGGTATGCGTCGATTTTCACGAGAGTTTCGAGTTTAACTTTCAATGGCCGACGTTCGTATGTTTGCACGTAGTCTTACAAAATTGGTGTTCTTTATTTCAAGGAATCATTTTTTAATATCATAAGGTCTATTATGTACTCACTTTTGACTTCAAGTAGCCTGGATCTGGAACTATTATTGATTTTTTTAAAGTAAACTTCTGTAGGTTCGTTGAGCGGTATTTTTCGCAGGATATAAATCTATAATTTTGCGTCATGACATGCTAACTACGCATGGCCGTATTGAGCTTGTGCCAGACTAGCGAAACATTATTACATATAATATTGATATTTAGCAGCTCATACGTTGTATTGAATAAAAACTTTATACATATATACATAATTATTGCTCCGAGTGTCAATAGATATTAAAACCACACTAATAATAATTTCAATAAACAAATTCTGATATTTAAATATTACCATTCACACTATTTATGTGAATTAATTAATGTGAAAGTTCAAAAGGGAACATATTTATTTCATTGTTTTCACTAATGTCTACAGTTCTTATAACTGCGTTGACTTTGTTTTAATTTAATTAGTTCACCAGTTGACGGTTGTAAACACCTGGATATTTGAGACATGAGAATGATAATATTATTTAAAAACAAAAGATAACTATACCATTCCTCCCGCTTAAAATTACCAATGGATTATAAGTTCTCGAAGTATTTAAGTTCATAACATCCCTTCGGTAAAAGCCTATGCCCGGTATTGGGATATTTATAAGGTAACGTAATAGTAAATTCAGTTACACGCAAATTATAAAGGGTAAACGGTACTTAAGTAAGCCATATTTAAATGTGTTAAATTTTAACTCGTGTACTTTAACATTTCGATCTGATAGAGATTGTAGACAATAACAATAACATAACAATAACAATAAGTTAATAACTAAAGGCATGGGGCACATGGGGCAAGTCATCCCACCCATCCAAATTCCTGTCTCGGGACCACTGGATCATATGGAAAATGCTATACTCGAGTTCAAAGTCATACTCGAAGCCACGATTAAAGTAAACACACTGACGTGTACACAAATCCTAGAGGCCCACCATCTGGGACTCGTGGACTTGAGAGATGCTAGACTAGAGGAAGCGGAAGCGGCCATCTATAACAACGACACTGCCCAAGTCATAGCAGGAGTAATGACGGGTAGCTACATGACCGCTTACAATTCCACCAGCGGTTTCGTACTAAGGAAAGAAAATGAGACACGGGAAGCAACTCAACCTCAGAAGTTCGAAGCGCCCCCGGAGGATCCAATCGTAGTAGTCGCTCGGTGCACAAGAATCATGCTTGAAGAAAAGATTCTCGAGAGAGTAAAAACCACCTCGAGGTTTCTAAATCCAGCAGTGGCGGAAAGCACCAAGATGACACCCAAGATCAAATGGACGAACGGGGTCCCAGGCTGTGGAAAGACTACGTGGTTAATTAAAAACTTCGATGTGGAGAAGGACGCTGTGGCGACCACCACAACCGAGGCGGCAAAAGACTTACAGGAGAAACTGGTGCAGGCACACGGCAAAAAAGCCGAAAGCGTTCCCTTACACAAATTTACTGAGCTCTAAAAAGTACTCTATAATATTTCTCGTAATGTTATTTACATCGTGTGCATTGCGTTCCCTTACACAAATTTACTGTGCTCTAAAAATTTACTCTATAATATTTCTCGACATTTTATTTACATTAGTGATCGTCCAAAGGTCGAAATTCGACCATAATAAGGGCTACAAAATTATTTCCTCAATATATTAATATTGGTATTATTATGTGTATTTATTTTAGTTTTCTAAATGGTAAGACCTGTATTGAGTATTACATATCACACAAGAAGAGAAAAAAGCCCTGATAAACAAGGGCTACGGGGCAGGGGAAGGTTCGCGTGTTCTGACAGTCCACGAATCTCAGGGATTGACCTTCAAATCGGTGGTGATCCTGCAAATAAAGGGCAGAAGGATGCAAATCCACGATAGTGTTTCACATGCTATAGTGGCAATATCCAGACACACTCACACCTGTGTCTACTATACCGACGTGACTGATGACGCGGTTAGTAGGTTCATTCATCGGGCCATGGACGCTCCGGCGCGGCATATTGTGGATTATAACTTAAAGATGGCGATAGGGGACCGGAATGAAACCGCCATAAAGGCAATAACGTCTAAAATAGTTAAATAAATATATATATAAAAAAAAAAACTACCCAATAGATGCTCACAAATACGATTTTTAACATACATATTAAATAAAACTTTAGCAAAAAAATGGTGCGGACCGAGAGTCTGCAGATAAGAGAAAAAAAAAAAAAAAACTAAAGGCTGCTTTATTTTATTGTTTCTTGTAAAATAGTTAAAACCTAATTAATAAAGTAAATAACCTAAGTAATAAAGTTGAAATAGATATACTGATTTTATTCCTTGCCATTTGGTTTCATTTGCGATGACTAATGTTTCGTTTTATGTCTTTAGTCTTAGCATAGTCGCAATACGCACGACAGATATGCCTTATCGATGAATTTATAATATATTATAGGTATATATTGTTCTCCTAATTTCATTTCATTATTCCTAAAAGAATTAGTAATCATTTTAACAGGCTATTTCTGTAGGTCGTAGAGCCACGCCGAAGCTATTATTGGTTTCAGCATGAAAACCGACGTGAAGTAACAGTGTTGTGTTTCGTTAGGTCAGTGAGAGCGCCGGAGGCCCACCTCCCCTCTCCTCTCCCCCTTCCTTCCCTTTCCCCCAAACACAGGCTGGCAATGTACTGTCGACTCCCCTGATGTTGTTCGTGTCTATTGACGGTGGCGATCACTTAACATTAAATTACCCATCTGTTCGTTTGTCCGCTATGACAAAATAAAAGCTATCAATATTGCAATTACCTATATACATACTATATATATATACTTGAGGCGTAATAAATCGTATCGAAATCGCCTGAGGTAAAGTAAAAGTATTTTTTATTAAAATTGTGTTTTGTTTAATATAAGATTATTATTGGTAATTTTATAGCTTATCGCTTTGCGAATTACATATACTTCTCGTATATAAAATTTCATTAACTTCTGTCGGGTACCTATAGGAAAAATGAAAAAAATAGTATTATCGATATTTTTTACAGCCTATCACTTTATTAATGCCATATATTTCTCTTGTAGAATTTGAGATCGAAGTCGGTTATAAATTCAATATACATAAGTAACCGACAATATTTCTCTATCAGATATTGGAGTTAAGTTACCGGTGAAGTGTTAACTAGAGTGGATATATTTCAATACCCAGGTTCAACTATAGTAGATAACTGATCTATAACCCTTCTATTACACACAAAACTATGTCTGGATTGAATAAGTGACGTGCATCGTACAGCCATTTGTAAACCGAAAACGCTGACGAAAACAAAACGGCAACACAGCAGTGAGAACAGTTTTGTCTACGGTTGCGAATCACAGACTTCAAAGAAAATCTACGGAGAAAACTTCAAATCAATAAAATCACACTTATGTTAAATATAAAGTGCATACCAAATTTATGACATATAGTTTTAAGGTAGCACTGAACACTGAAAAGCTTATCACACTTTCTAACAATGTAATCGATGAAACTTGTATATGTTATTATCATCTTAACTTGGACTTGATAAGCTTTTCAGTGTTCAGTGCTACCTTAAAACTATATGTCATAAATTTGGTATGCACTTTATATTTAACATAAGTGTGATTTTATTGATTTGAAGTTTTCTCCGTAGATTTTCTTTGAAGTCTGTGATTCGCAACCGTAGACAAAAAATGTTCAGAAGGATACAAAGCGTCTCATTATAAATAATGACCATCTCATAAACAGAAGTAAGTGACTCTTGATTAAAATGGTACTCTCTTGTAACGAGAAAGCCGAGGATAAAATATACTAGCTGACCATCCCGGCTTCATACGGCCGTGATAATTAAGAAAATGAGACCAAATCGGGAAGATTTACTTTACGAACACGTAATAAAATAAAATGGCTACTGAACAATTGAACTTAAATCGCTGAACTCTGTTAATATTTTAAAGATAGTCCTATTGTCTCATTCTCACTCAATTACCTACTTTTTTTATGCCATAGGTGGCAAACGAACAGGTGGGTCACCTGATGTTAAGTGATCACCACCGTTCATGGACACTAACAACACCAGAGGAGTTGTATATGCGTTGCCACCCTTTGGGGGAAGGGTTAGGGGAGGAAGAGGAGAGAGGAGAGGGGAGGGGAGGTGGGCCCCCGGCGCTCTCACTAACCGAACGAAACGCAATAATGCAAGCACTGTTACTTCACGTCGGTTTTCTGCGAGAGGGTGGCACTACCCATTGATGATCCATTCATGCTGAAACCACCATTGCGTGGCTCTACCAGCACTTTTTTATGTTGAGACTTTTAATGCAGATTTTTCACGTTTGCATATGATTCTTGAAACATTGTGCATTATAGAATGACTGACTGACAATTATAAACATATCAAAAAGAATTAACCAAGTAGGCCGTTTTGGAATGATGCGTTTATATACATGTGGTAATTAATTGATCTTTCTTTATAGATATATAGAAAAGTAACATCGAATAAAGATGGTTTGGTAAACACTTAAATGATAATAAAGTTGAAATGTACCAAAGCATAATATTCATTACCTTTTAAATAGTAATAAGGGAAGGAAAGTGATATATTATTGAAGCGAGTGCGTATTTATGTTCTCAAGCGATGATGGCTCCATTGATGACGTATTCGGTTAATTCGTAAGTTCGGATCCTTGCAACTAAATCGGAGCTTCCGATGAAGGAAACGAGATACCATGGCATAGTGGTAGGGCTTCTTCTAAGTCCGCCTGGCTAGCTGCCGTCTTCAAGTTGAAGATCTGTCGCCAAGCACGTAGTAGGATGATCTGGCAGCTGTGCTTGATAGCCAATTCCATTTAGGTTTGGCATGTTTACCATCTTAAAAAAAAGTGTGTATGTACTTATGTACACGCGTTAAAAGTTATACTTCTTTGGCGTAATAAGATAAAAATCTTTTCAAAAATTTTTCCTTTCGCCTTATTCTACGTTTGTAGAAAAAACGACACTGACAATAGAAAAAAGGTATTTAATTCATTGAAAGTTTTAATACAAGTAAATACAAACAACAAGTACAAAGAAACAAAATGTTGACTACTTCAGGGTGTCGGTTTTTCGTGACGGTGTGCGCGCGTATCGGAAAAATTTACTCTCTTAATTTTTCCCGAACGCGCCAAAAGAAGTATATCTTCAAAAAGTTTTTTTTTTAAATATACTGTATATCTATATACAGTATATCTATATGATTAAGATATTTTTAGAATTACGTTAGTATTCACTATTGTTTTCTTAATAATACTGAGTTTGTGTATTGTAGGTTTATTATACACTTGAACGCGTGTCTTCATTATTCCAATTTAGCACTACTTTATGATAAGTAGATAGAGACACACGCCGATCTTACAAGATATAATTTATGTCGTCGTAAAAAGTAATGAATAAGTCAAATACTCAATTTGTGACGCGAGTAGAGTTGCTGACTTTGTTCCTGGGGCAGACGCTTCACGCGCCACATACTTCGCTTCCCCGTAGAAAATTATCTCCGCACAGGGATGTACTGGATGCCTTGTAAAATAGTTTTATTATTTTTAATTCTGTAATTAAAAAAAATTGTCATCAGAATCGAATAATGTTGATTAAGTGTGTATGAATAATTCGTATATAATAGATGAAGTGATTACAAATTTATCTATTTTATATCACAATTTCTGGAATATACCGTATTTCATGTATTGAATGCAGTGCAAATGAATGCATGGATTATGTTTAATTTTGCGAGGTGAAGATGGTTGAATAAAAATGTTTCATAGTTCGGCCATGAAAGGCTAGATGTCGCTGATCTACATGTCGACACAGATTAGTCAACACATTTGAGATACATAAATAAGGATAATTATATAAAATTGTTCTATAGCTTAAATAACATTAATTTGTTCATACTTTATTATTTATGTGTTACTTAAACTATTTTGCGGAATTATGTATAAATAGTAATCGCTTTGACTTATATAGATGGACCTTTAAAAGGCAAGATGTCTGTGATATCTGCGCACTTCTTATATAACAAGTATTGTAAGGCGAAGCTCTGGCCAAATAAATAGTGACAGTATCTACGGAGTATTTATTGCCAATCCTGACTGCATCGACACTATACGTGATTAGTGTAACACTATTTTATATTACAATTTCTGGAATATACCGTATTTCATGTATTGAATGCAGTGCAAATGAATGCATGGATTATGTTTAATTTTGCGAGGTGAAGATGGTTGAATAAAAATGTTATACATTTGTATAACAGTATAATTTATTTAAAAAAAATTCGATTTTCTAAATGACAACCATAAATATTCCTTTTTTATTTAAAACTTCAACCGCCTCTTTTTCCACCATTACAAAATGAGGTTGATACCTTTATACAATCTTTTTATGTATGTTTCATATTTATAAAAGATTATTTTTGTTAAAGATTATACTTATTTGAACTTGATAAAGTCCTTTAAATCTTGTACAATATAATCATATTATTATTTTTTAAAAGACAGGGTAAAACACACAATAGAAGTGAAACGTCTATATTACAGGGAAATGTTTTAATTATTCATTAATCACTTTGAATAGCAAATATTGTGTTCAGTGAGCGCCACGCTGCCTAAACGCAGTACATGCAACCACGACCATTGAAAAATAAAAAAAGCAAGAAGAGAGTATGTCTAACTGTTCTCTAATACCCGAAGGAAAGCGAGATACTGCTCCTATTCTTCCCGACAAAGTGTTTACCCCTCCAGGGTATGAAATCAGAGTATGTCGTAAATAGACACGATAGAAATGATGCTTTAATTAAATAAATATAAAACACCAATTTGTATCAAATCAGTAACGGTATTAAATGTACAAGTTAATAAAATACACAACGGGATGTGTCGTAAAGGCACTCGATGGAAGTGAAAATGTTGTATTTTATTTAAAAATGTGCAAAGAAAGCCAACGCCATGCGGTGTTCCTAGGCGGTCACCCATCCAAGTTCTGAGTTAGCCCGGCGTCGCTTAACTTCGGTGATCGGACGAGAACAGATATTTTCAACACTCTACACGTCACTGTGTTTACCCCCACCACTTTTTATCTCACAAAAGATTGCCGATTAGAATAAAAAATCTCCCATAAGAAGTTTCACGTCAAAAGCAACCTTACATTCACATTTATAATATTAGTTAAGATAGTTACGTAATACAGCCTCTTAGATTGAAATTCTCTTGAACTGACATAAATTTGGTAGCCTTCTGTAAGTACACCTTTAATTCCGTACCCATCGTTGAATATAAAATTAAAATTTTCTCCACAGTACTACATATAACCAAGACTTCATTAACGTTAATTTGTTTTTTACCAACTTCAAAAAGGAGGAGGTTGTCAAATCGCTTGTATTTTTTTAAATGTTTATTACTTCATAACTTGTTTTTCTCATCATTCGAACTGATTTGGGAAATTATTATTTTATTAAAAGGGAATATTTCAAGCCCCATTTTAATTTTATTAACATTGGATTATTTTCTTCAAACTGACTATGCTATTGACCTAGCAAGGTCTTAACAGCTTCACCGGATTACATTAACATTGGACATTGAAGATATTCGAAGATATATCAGTGAACTCCTTAAGATCAAATAGGAAATGTATATGATTCAGATATTGGTAGGTATATGGCTTATATAGATTACATAGTTAGTCCCTAAATGTTGAAACCGCTAAGTTAGTGTTAATAATTAACAGGCTACATCGGTTTGTGATGTTGCTGTAAGTATCGAACCATTTATTCCCTTTGATACATACCTGGACAAGTCAACCAGAATAAATCTCCCTAACTCATTTATGAGGTACCATTGTTACATAAACGTTGGAATCTTACAGAACACGGAATAAGACGTAACGGAGAATTTTATGATCCCTTTAAAAATGGGTAATTGCTAATTAAAGCTTTCTTTACTGGAAAATCTCTTTACAATCTATATCAATAAAATGATAGAAGTCTGCGTGTAACACGCTAAACCCAATAGATTGTCTACATCTACAATTGTTTTTATTTACTTCTAAAACATCTGTTCTAATAGAAATGAAAGTTTCGAGATACTAAGATTTTTGTAAGTATATTTTTGCTTACATTTTTTTGTTTTTTCTCTGTATAGAAGCTGTATTGTCGAGATAATAAAACATCGCAGATGAAGTTGCGCGAATTAGCTAGTGTTACACTAATCACGTATAGGGTCGACGCAGTCGGGAATGGCAATAAATACTTCGTATACTGTGACTATTTATTTGGCCAGAGCTTCGCCTTACAATAACTTCCACATAGGAGTGCGTAGATATCACAGACAT
Source organism: Antheraea pernyi (assembly GCA_015888305.1). Taxonomy (NCBI): domain Eukaryota; kingdom Metazoa; phylum Arthropoda; class Insecta; order Lepidoptera; family Saturniidae; genus Antheraea; species Antheraea pernyi. The sequence goes on along the minus strand of MU159376.1, from coordinate 56,266 downwards.
CTTGCCTTTTAAAAGCCCATCTATATAAGTCAAAGCGATTACTATGTATACATAACTCCGCAAAATAGATTAAGTAACACATAAATAATAAAGTATGAACAAATTAGCGTTATTTAAGCTATAGAACAATTTAATATAATTATCCTTATTTATGCATCTCAAATGTGTTGACTAATCTGGGTCGACATGTAGATCAGCGACATCTAGCCTTTCATGGCCGAACTATGTAGTCAATGAATATACTATTATTAATAATGATGGCGCTAATATCAATGTTCTGGTCGTGTTGTAGTCTCGTCTCTTGAATGTGATGCAGCGGCACCGGAGGTACACTCACACTCGGCGGTAACTCTAGCGGTAACACTCGGCCATCCTGAATTAGCCGTGTCTCACGGCGTCTACTGTTCAAGCCCCGTGGAGCCATGATCTGAAAATAGAAAATAATACGAGTAACTTGCTTTATAACTCCGATAACACATGATTAAGATGATTCAGTAGATATGTAGTTTTTTTTTTTTTTTTTTTATGTCATAGGTGGCAAACGAACAGGTGGGTCACCTGCTGTTAAGTGATCACCACCATCCATGCACACTAACAGCCCCAGAGGAGTCGTAAGTGCGTTGCCATCTTTCGGAGGGAAGGGTTAGGGGAGGGAAAAGGAGAGGAGAGAGGAGAGGGGAGGGGAGATGGGTCTCCGGCGCTCTCACTGACCGAACGAAACGCAACAATGCAAGCACTGTTACTTCACGTCGGTTTTCTATGAGAGGGTGGTACTACCCCGGGCGATTTCGGGATCAGCTCTTGCATATCCAGTACCGAATGACTTTCGCCGTGGCTCGGGTACCGGTGAGATTCTCCGGTAGTTCACCGCCTAAGAGTGCTGCACTGATCCGGCGGCCAGGGAGACCTGTAGAAACGGTTGTTCCGCTGGCCGCCCGCGGTACAGTACAGGGGCCCAAGCATGTATAACCACCATGAGAGGCTGCCCCACCATGCCGCGCATAATCTCGGGTAGGTTCGTCGTGCCGGTTGGTGACCGGATTTGGGGTCCCGGCGATCTATTCCGGGGGGGTACGGGAGCCCTTCCGTCCGCCGGGTCAGTGCAATGCAATTCTTGCAGGAGTTATAGTGAGCCGGCGATTAACATTGGTCACTTCTGGACACGGACGGAGGTTGTTCGCTCTTCTCGTTTCTTCCTACAAAAATCATGACAGCGCAGACAATGAGTATGAGTTCGACAGCGGTGCACAACCCCTACGCCGCTTTTACGATGGAGTTCATCAACATCCGTGGACTTCATTCTAACTTGAATGCCGTCCATCAACATCTCGAGACCGTTAAGCCAGAAATGCTCTTCTTGACGGAAACGCAGATTCGCCGTCCGGCCGACACATCTTACTTACACTACCCCGGCTACGTGCTTGAGGAGAACTTTCAAAGCAAGGCATATGTGTATGTGTGTTTGTACGGTCGGAGGTGTGCTGTCGTCGTTTGCGCTGTATGGAGGACCCTTCCTTCTCTATCCTTTGGCTACACGTAGACCTGGGCACTCAGAGCCGTATCTACGTGTGCCTCTACAGATCCCATAATGGAGATGATGAGACTACTCGGCTCTTTGATTACATGAGTTAGGCAGTAGATGACGCACGGGAGCAGTTTCCCACAGCAGAATTGGTGATCTTGGGGGACTTTAACGCACATCACGATATGTGGTTGGGTTCCTCCAGGACGGACCATGCAGGACGTACTGCTCATGCATTCGCCTTAACACATGACCTGACACAATTAGTAATCCAGCACACCCGGATTCCGGATGTCACAGGTCATGCGCCCTCATTGCTGGACCTTCTGTTGACGAGCCATCCAACTGGGTATGATGTGTCAGTCGATGCCCCCCTGTGCAAATGGGATCACTGCCTCGTTATATCGTCTGTGCCACGCGCTCCACCTCCACCCAGCGTAAGAATTAAGCGCAAGGTGTGGCACTATTCGTCAGCAGATTGGGATGGAATGCGGGATTATTTCGCTTCCATTCCTTGGCGGCAACGCTGTTTTGACGGGAAGGACCCTTCAGCGATTGCTGATGCGATTGCCGACGAGATTGCAGTTGCAATGGAATATTATATTCCTTCCTCCGTGATCGTCGGTAATCGCAAAGGACGCCCTTGGTACAATCGCGAGTGCGCCGATGCAGTTAGCAAAAAGCAAGCCGCGTATCGCGAATGGATCAAGGGTCGCGCAAATAAGGATCCTAATAGCAGCTTCCTCAAATCAGCCTATAACTCTGCCACCAAAGCCTGTAAGAGGGCATACACTAGAGCGGATGCCCAGCGCGTTGCACGCTTAGGTCTAGAACTCGTAAGTCATCCGACTAATAGTCGAGGCTACTGGAGTCTGGCCAAAGCTGTGCAAGCCAATTTTTGTCATCCAACAATGCCACCGTTGAGGTACTCTGATGGGTCACTGGCCTACGAACCGCAGGAGAAAGCTACATTATTAGCTAATCTCTTTGCGGCTAATTCTCGGCTCGACGATCGAAAAGCGCAACCGCCCACTATTCCTTGCTGCGGTGTCACTATGTCTGAATTAAAGTTCAGGCAGCGTGACATTCTTAAACAACTGCGATCGCTCGATGTCCGAAAGGCAAGTGGTCCGGACGGTATCCCAGCGGTTGTACTAAAAAAATGTGCAGCCGAGTTGGCTCCAGTACTTACGCGCCTATACCGCCTGTCTTATCTTTCTGGTATCGTGCCTTGGGCTTGGAGGGAGGCCAACGTGCAACCGATTCCCAAGAAGGGGGATCGGTCTGATCCCAATAACTATCGCCCAATTGCCGTAACCTCAGTGCTGTGCAAGTTAATGGAGCGGATCATCAACACCCAGCTTGTCCGCTATCTCGAGGATCACTCGTTGATTAATGATCGGCAATATGGCTTTCGCCAAAACCGATCAACGGGTGATCTTCTGGCCTACGCACTACACCGCTGGGGGGAGGCAATTGACAAGCACGGCGAGGCCTTGGCAATCAGTCTCGATGTTGCCAAAGCCTTTGATAGGGTCTGGCACCGTGGTCTTCTGTCCAAGCTTCCGGCATACGGTCTCCCCGACAATTTATGCAGATGGATCTCTGGCTTTCTACATGAGCGCAGAATTCGTGTCCTTGTCGATGGATGTGATTCGCAGCTCATGTCAGTAAATGCTGGAGTCCCCCAAGGCTCTGTACTTTCACCTACTCTGTTTCTTCTGCATATCAATGATATGTTGCCTTTAGGCCATATTCATTGTTATGCAGATGACAGCACCATCCATGGGTGCTATTACAGCAAGCCTTCTTGCAGTCGGGGGGAAACAGAAAAGAGACGGCAGGATCTTGTGATTGAACTCGACCGGTCCTTGCATCTCATATCAACATGGGGAGCAAGCAATTTGGTCGAGTTTAATGCTAACAAAACACAGGTGTGCGCGTTTACCTGCAAAACATCTCCATTTACTCCTCTTCCTGCTCTCCAGAACGTCTCGCTCGCAATGCGAGACAGCCTCAATATCTTAGGTATAGATATTCGCAGCGACCTCAATCTCAGGGATTACATCGGGAGCGTCATCTCCACTGCATCTCGGAGACTCGGAATCCTGAACAGGGTGCGACGGTTTTTCACGCCAGATCAGCTATACCTCCTTTATAAGGCACAAGTTCGGCCTTGCGTGGAGTATTGTTCGCACCTCTGGGACGGTTCCGCCAAATACCTACTAGATACCCTGGACAGGTTGCAGAGACGGGCTGTCCGCATTGTTAATGATTCAGACATTACACAATTTATAGAGCCGCTTCAGTTGCGCAGAGACATTGCCTCTCTGAGCGTGTTTTACCGTCTGTATCATGGCGAGTGTTCTGAAGAGCTATTCAATTTAATACCTTCCTCTCCTTTTCATACCCGAACCACGCGTGCTGGGCTCCGGAGCCATAGTTTTACGGTAAATCCTATCTGGGCACGAACTAAAAAGTTCGCAACTTCTTATCTCTGCCGTACCGTGAAGCTGTGGAACAATCTCCCGGCCAGTGTGTTCCCTCCTTCCTATAATATGGGGTCCTTCAAGCGTAACGTGAAGAGACATTTATGCAAGCCGGCATGACAGCGGCGACCGGTGAGGGATAGTGCGTCTCTCGGTGGTCGCCATTGTTTTTAGATTATACTGTGCTCACCATCAGGCACAGTAAAGTCACTTTGCCGTGCTACGATAAAAAAAAATAAAAATAAAGTATGAACAAATTAATGTTATTTAAGCTATAGAACAATTTAATATAATTATCCTTATTTATGCATCTCAAATGTGTTGACTAATCTGTGTCGACATGTAGATCAGCGACATCTAGCCTTTCATGGCCGAACTATGTAGTCAATGAATATACTATTATTAATAATGATGGCGCTAATATCAATGTTCCGGTCGTGTTGTAGTCTCGTCTCTTGAATGTGATGCAGCGGCACCGGAGGTGGGCGATAACACTAGTATTCATATAAAATATTTAATGGTAAATAACAGAAATAATGAATAAAAATTTCTTGTACAAAAAACTTTATTACGCGATTACGTATTTTTAAAAAGACCATAATACTCTTCGTTGCATGTTATTCGGTCACCTAATAGGTACATCTAAAGGGTGGCCCATCTATCAGTTGCTTTTTGAACTATCGATTATTTAGGCTTCGACATCTCGAATGTGTCAAATATTTAGTAAAAGGTTTGCTGTTTACGAAATGGTTAAGTTTACGCTCGAAAAAAATTGGGGAATATTGAAAACTTACTTCCAACCGTTAATGGTGAGCGCTATCGCGGCATGTTGGATGATTTTTTCCTTCCCCGAATGGAAGAGGGAGACATCGGCGGCATTTGGTTCCAGCAGGATGGTGCCACGTGCCACACAGCCATCATCACAGTCGATCTTTTGCGCGGTACGTTCGAAAATCGCATAATGAGCCGAAACAGCGATATCAACTGGCCGTCTCGCAGCTGCGATTTGACTCCGTTGGACTATTTTTTATGGGGTGCGGTCAAGGATAAGTGATACGCCAACCATCCAGAGATGATTAACGACATAAAGTACGAGATTGAAGTCGACATTGTAGCCATTGAGGGCCACACCATCGAAAATGTCATGTAAAATTGGCTCAATAGAATGGGCTACTGCAAAGCCAGCCGGGTAAGCCATATGAATGAAGTGGTCTTCCACTATTAAACCGCAATGTTGCGGCTATTCAATAAAAGTAAAAAAATTGAAAACTATCCACCCGTCTTTTTTATAGCAATTTTTAAATATTTTTGAATTCTAGTATAAATATTATAAACAAATTCCCTTTTCGTGTCCGTCTGGTCGTTGCCTTAGTTTTCCTAAACTATGTAACATATTTCGATACGGTTTTTATTTTCGTTTATAGTTTTTTTTTCCGGAAGGTTTATATGTGTATTAACGTATGCTTAGCGTGGCGTATGTGTATTTAGCGTATAAAGAAGTAAATAATAGTTAAAAAAAAACTAAAAAAACAC
>MU159376.1:31139-50643 GCA_015888305.1 Antheraea pernyi | reverse complement strand
AATGTATATTATAATAATATTATAATAAGTGACAAAAAAATTATAATGACCTCCAGATATCAGTATTGTTATTATTACTATTATTAAATTTTATTTTCTGTTTTTTAGATGGATTTTTTATGAAAGCGTGTTTTTTTAAACTATTATTTATTTTTCATTTTTTAGTTATTTTTATATTTTTCGTATTATTGCATTGTCGACATTTGACAGGTGTGCAAAGTTTTAATTAAATCTGATCGTTCAAAGTAGGACAAAATCGAGCTCAAAGGGGCCGGTTACATACATACATACAGGTGAAGCTAATAAAAGCATGATAAAAAACCGACTTAAGAAAGAGTTTTCGACCATTTATATAAGTCACGCTGACTAAACCTAACGAAATACATAAAAACTATGTACTACATAAATACATATCTGAAAAATGCCTAAAGAAAAGTTTTGGACCGTACATTGCGTTACATTGTTCAACCGTTACAATGACGAGGGAATTTAAAATCGTATTGTTACTTATAATGAATAATGGATCCTTTACGACAATCGGAAATGATCATCACAGTGGTTGGGTGAACCCAGTGCACCCGGGAGAACCTGTCAAATCAGTTTCCAAGCGAAAGTTGACTCAGAAAAAGATACTGATATCGGTGGACCAGTGCTGGTGTCATATACTATAGTTTCCTAAGATGGCCAGACGATTATGGCAGATCTAAATTGTCAACAACTTCAAATTATGATGGAGAAGCTACCCGTTAAACAACCGAGAGTGGTCAAACTCAATCTAGCCCATAGCTGCTTGAAGATTCCACTAGACCCCATAGTTCACGACAGACGGTCGCTAAATTAAAGAAACTGCGTTTGGAATGTGTCCAACCATACTCTCCAGACGTTGCTCCAACAAATTACCACTTTCTTCGGAATTGGGACAATTTCTTGTCAGAAAAAGAATCAATTGCGATGAGGCAGTCCAAACGGCCTTCAATGATTTTATTGATTCTCGCTCCCATATTTTTTTCAGGAATGGAATCAATGAGCTATCTCTAATATGGCGAAACTGCTTGATAGTAATGATACATACTTCGATTGATTAAATATATAATTTATTTTATCTGTATATATAAATTTCTTCTGTACGTGTGTATATCACTGAACTCCTCCTAAACGGCTGGACCGATTTTGATGAAATTTTGTGTGCGTGTTCAAGTGGATCCGAGAATGGTTTAGATTCACAATTGTACCCGGTTGGTGGGGCTGCGTTTGAATTTAAGATTTTTTTTAATAATCTAGGCAGGACAACGTACGCCGGGACCGCTAGTATATCATCATATATTTTATATATAATATTACATTATAATTAATTTCTTCTATAAGGCCCTAATATTAATATATCTAGTTTAGCTATATTATAATAGTAGAATTAGAATTATTACGGCTTAGAAAAAAAATACTTTAAGCACGAAAATGCATCACAAGTAGCTTATTTCAAATAAAGCTAAATCGTCTTTAGTGATCAGGATAAACTGCGAAAGGTAGATGATACGTTTATAGTACTGTATAAATGAGTTACTTAATTCATCTATTTACCATTTATTCCTATTGTAGTTAATTAATTTACTAGTTCTTCTTTAGTGGCGCTTGAAATAGAACAATTATTAGTTGAGGCCGTTTTTGTTAACAAACTTTTCCAGTTTGCACCCGAACACTAATTAGCTCTCTGTAACTCTCCCGTACATACGGACAAGGTTTGTTGTTGGAGTTTCATTTTTGGTTTGAAATTGTATGGACCATAACTATATTACACTGTTTATTTGAATTTTTTACAATAATATTCTCTTTTTTGGGGATATTTCCGAACTGACTACACTATTGACCTAGCAAGGTAACAGCTTCACCGGACTACTAAAGCGAGCGCTTAAGGCACTCGGCCGATTTTATTTGACAACTAGCTCAAGGGTGCACGGCACACCTCAGTTTGGGCTGTTGCATGAAACATGCAATTCGCGACCTATCTGAAAAAAAAACCTAACTTTTTTGGGGATGAAATAGCAAACAGGTATCTAACCGGCCTTGTATGAAAAAGTGCTCATAGTACGAGTAGATATAGATAACTTTAGATAGATCGGAGTCATAACTTAAATGGAATTTATTGTCAATTATACACTGCTATTTTATGGCAGACATGAGTGTGAAAATGTATTCCCATATTCAAACCTTGCTATGTTCTATTACTAAATATATTACTATATATTATATTACTGTTATTTTTGCTTTATGTATAATATATAGTATTAGTGTTGTTTATTTTTTTTTTGTATTTTATTTGGGTATTTTGTTTATTAAGGTAAATTTTAATTATTAGTTATTTTCTTTTTATATTTCTTTAATACGCACCGTTTCAATAGTGTAAGCTTACGTCCAGAAGTGTTTAATTGTAGGTATATTTATAGAAATTATAATAGCAAATTGTAAGAATCATTAAACATATTTTCGTAGAGCTAATAAAATAAAACTAACCTTTGCTTTCTTCTTTATCATGGCTTTATACTTATACTGGAACTGTAGACTATTTAGGAATAGTTGTTATAAAATTAAATTTAGCAATATCTTATAATAAACTACATAATTTCGAATTAATATCCGTAGTTTCTCTTCCCATAATGATCTTAAGAAACACTCAACTGTAGCTAATAAAATATTTTTGATATTAATATCTTTTCAAGACATTATTCAGCACAAAACTTCTTTTAATTAAAACTTAAATACGACACTCCAAAGTGTAAAATGCAATAAAACAGTTATATGACTTCATTAATATATTAGTTCAGTGAATAGCGTTGCCGGAACAAACAGCAGCTTGCGATTACCTAGCAAATGAGATGTAAAACAACGAATCTTGGGGTGTTTTAAGGCAATCTCTTAGTTTTCCGTCGCAAACAAACAAATTGCCTCAATGTTCTTTTTGGCTTCGCGTAGCAGAAATAAATTTCGCATTATATAAATTCCACCATAGAGTTCTTTTTTATTACTATATCAGCAAATTCACTTATTACTTACACATCATATTTAATGCACTGGAGTAAATCATTATCATTATATAGTCCCATTATATAGTAAAACAAAGTCCCCTATCGCGTCTGTCTGTCTGTATGTTCGCGATAAACTCAAAAACTACTGAACGGATTTTCATGCAGGTTTGACCAGTGGATAGAGGGATTCATGAGGAATGTTTTAGATATATAATTTCTTTTTGTTATTATCAGAGTGGGATAACATCCGCCGGGCCTGCTAGTACATACTAAATGACGTAATGACTCACAACTTTGACTTGTGGTATATAATTTGTCAAGGATTTTTTTATAATCAGGGCGGGACAACGTCTGCCGGGTCCGGCTAGTTAAATATATTATTTATTTTATGTTATGAAATAAATATTTCTATAAATCTTAACAAATAGTATTATCTACATCATCTATACATATAATAACAATAAATCTAACGTGTCTGTACTTTTGTGAAATTTTTGTTAAAAATATAGTTCATTTTTAAAAATGTCTGTGTGTCTGTCTGTTTGAAAACGCATCACTGCTAAAGTACAGTATTCACATAAAATCTCAACATAAAGCATGTCATCGAGTAAAATTTAGTTTTAGGTTTTATTAAAATCGGTTCACTCTATCAAAAGTTATTGTAATTTTAATGAAGACGGGGCGTAAGTACGAGAGAAAAGTAGACAAGTAAATGGATTTAATATACTCATATGATATTATTAATCACAATTTTTCATTAGGTTCCACTTGGACGGAGTCGCGGGCACAGCTAGTGTTACAATAAAAAAACTATTAACTTACACTATACAGAAAAACACCGTTGAACAAAACTCATTCAACGGGTAGTAATTTGGGATAGTCGTTAAAACTTTTAGGAGCGATCATTGTCCCGCCCCAGGTCGATCTATTTCGTAGGCCATTAGCGTGGTCGTTGAGTTACTGATTCCTTACCAATGCTATCATGAAATAAATATTCATGTGAAAATTATATATATTAAACGAGGCTTAATGCCGTGTCCATCGTTGAATATAAAATAAAAATTTTCTCCACAGTACTACATATAACCAAGACTTCATTATCGTTGATTTGTTTTTTAACAACTTCTAAAAGGAGGAAGGAGGTTGTCAAATCGCTTGTATTTTTTAAAATGTTTAATACTTCTTAACTTCTTTTTCTCATCATTCGAACTGATTTGGGAAATTATTATTTTATTAAAAGGGAAATATTTCAAGCCCCATTTTAATTTTATTAACATTGGATTTTTTTTTCGAACTGACTATGCTATTGACCTAGCAAGGTTCTAACAGCTTCACCGGACTACATTAACATTGGACATTGAAGATATTCGAAAATATACCAGTGAACTCCTTAAGACCGAATATGACAATTTAAGACTTTGGTAGGTGGTAGAGCCACGCTGAAGCTATTACTGGTTTCAGCATGAATGGGTCGGCTCCCCCGGGGTACTACCACCCTCTCATAGAAAACCGATGTGAAGTAACAGTGCTTGCATTGTTGCGTTTCGTTCGGTCAATGAGAGCGCCGGACGCCCACCTTCCTTTCCCTCTCTTCTCCTTCCCCTCCCCGCTCCGCCTACTCCTTCCCCTCTTCCTCCCAAACACTGGCTGGCAACGCACCTGCGACGCCCCTGGTGTTGCTAGTGTCTATGGACGGTGGTGATCACTTAACATCAGATGAACCACCTATTCGCTTGCTTTTGCTTCCTCTGATATAAAAAAACCGTTTGCCAATTTTTTAATGCCCAACAAAGCGTAGGTAATCAGCTATATACAAGAAACTATCGATATCAACTATCTATGCTTTTATTAACGTCATATATTGTTCAAAAACCACGCGATAAATTAGGCTTGTAAATGAACATTATTTTAAAGTAAAAATTTGAATATTACGACAATTAAGAATAGTTATTACTACGATTAATACTTGACTGTATTTGCTTACAAAGTTTTATAAATTTAAACTCAGTATTTAGCAGTAAAAGCAAATTTAGATTTCAAAACTAACACTAACTTTGTAATACAAGCGCCCATTCAAATAAAGGTGCAAATTCAGTATGAAATTTCAACTATGTAATAACAGTTATTATGTAAGTTAAGGAAAACTATTAATGTTTAGGTTAATATTGAAGGCGACCGGCTTTGCTAACAGACACGCTGACTTAGTTATTGGTATATTTGCTAATTTACCTGGAAACTTTAATATTATAGTAATAAGCTAGTGCTGTTAGTTACGTTAAAATGTGATCCATTATTCATTTTCAAACTTTTTTGTGAAAATTAGTGAGACAGGTAAATACCAAAATATTTACAAGAATTTCTCATGCTTTTTGTCATTGAAAAAGATCGCAGTAAAAACGACATGACATTTTTGAAAAATACTTCGTCCTGAATAATGCTTCTTCTGTTATTTAATCGTTGTCGCGATAACAAGTGAATATTTAAAGGGGCACAGCCTTCAATTCTGTAGTAGTTCATGGTCGCACTTAACATATAAAATAATAATATCAAAACAAATACTAATAAGCAACAAAAAGAACGTTAGATTAAGTTTGTTCTAAAACTTCTAAAAGTATGGCAACGATACTTTTAAACGTAAAAAAACCAGGCCTAGCTTCCATGAACAACCTTAAAGGGACCCTTTTCAAGGTTAATCATTACGTAACGGCTTATCGTGGGAACGCCGCACGGTCGAACAATGGGAACCGGGACGCTAGCCGAGGTGCAGGAAGCGGGTCGAACTGCATGGCAGGCCGTTATTAATTTATTATACCAGTTCGTTTTTGCGTAAATCACCTGATGTTGAGTGTATATCAGTCTTGCGTTTCTCGAGATATTTAGGTCAAATATTTAGCTCTTATTTTTATAATTGATTTAGAACGAGAATCGACTAATAATTATCCTGTAAAAATATTGCTGGCGACTAAACAGTCGCTCGGTATAAAGAACAATTGTGACGTTATATTTCAAAATTATCTAAATCCAACGATACCAATCGTTCATATTATATGTTTAATTTTTTCAAGATTTCCAATTTCTATACACCGAACACGAAGTTTAAATTTTACTGTTCATAAGCTTTTTAGTTGTTGTTTATGATCTTCATATTTGCCTTAATAACATAATAATACTTAATTTTTTTTTAATATTATTTTTTTATATCATAGGAGGCAAACGAACAGGCTGGTCACTTGATGTTACGTGATCACCGCCGTCCATAGACACTAGTAACACCAGGAGAGTCGCAAGTGCATTACTAGCCAGTGTTTGGTGGAGAGGGGGGCGGAGGGGGAGAGGAGAGGAGAGGGTTTAATAGGTATTAATAGTTAATTTATTTACATCGAAGATGAATAATAGACTAGGTACTTACGTATTAATGCCACCGCAGTTACAAATTTGATGGTTATCAAGTGCAGATAATTTAGTAGTTAGGTGCAGATAAGTTAGGTATATCTTTATCTTTATATGTTTTCTTCTGTACGTGTGTATGTCACCACTGAAGTTCTTCTAAACAGCTGGACCAATTTTGATAAAATTTTGTGTGCGTGTTCCAGTGGACCCGAGAATGGCTTCACAATTTTTATTATTAAGGCAGGACAACGTCCGCCAGGCCTGTTAGTAAATTTATAATGTTTATTCTCGAACCTGGATACTCGAATCTCTTTAGTATCGCTTGAGCAACCAACTTCCAATTATCAAATAGACCAATGCCAGTTGCAGTGTCTTTAATACGTAAGTGCCGTATAATACCTTCCAAATATGTTACTCTTTTAGATTATTCTACGTTGTTACACTGAATATTTGGCGTTAAGTTTAAAATGTGTATTTTGTCACACTTGATATTGCTTACATAGGCATCTGCCATACCGAAAGAAATAATAAAGTATTACCGTGTTTAATATTTAGGAAATGTTAATTATTCAATCGCTTTAAGAAGCTTAATTGGGAAACGTCACAATGTAAAATACTCAAGGAGAAACATTTTAATTGAAGCTATGCTAATGATTTCAGTTCTGATAACATTAATTGAAAGATCATGCTTTACAAAGCTGTATTTCTCTCTTCTACTACAATTCTTGTATTGTTTAAGTTGCTTTAACAATAGACAAAACGTCTCACTAATTAATTTCCTATAATAATATTGTAGTCAAAGTAAGTCGAGTTGACTTGAATACTTTAAAGTGTAGTAATAGGTTCTATGAATATTTAAAATTGGAAGAATTAAAAAAAATGGTGTTAATTATGGAAAAATATAGAACTCATTTTTTCTTTTGCCTGGATTGCCACATTGTGTTCGTCGTAACACGACATATTTAGCCGGAACATTTTTTTCATAATTATGACCTCCATATTATGTGTTTCAAGAGTATCAGCTTCCGAATTGCCTTCATTTGCTCTTATGGAGATTGAAGCCGCAATTTTTATACCCTCTTTTGATCAAACACACTTTGTTGTTATTTGATATTGAAAAATGTAAGCAACTGATGATCATAACAGACTTGGTTTGTTTATTTATATTTTAAAATAGTGTGTACTGGATAAAACGTTACTATTTCAGTTACTGCAATAATGTCTCATGAAACTAATGCATATGAATTATGTTGTTGGTTATTTTTATTTATTATTTAAGAATTTAAAAATAATTTACAATCAGACGTTCGTTGTTAAATTGAGCGCAAACATAAAATAATATCTCAAAGTCATAGTTTTATCTAGTACATTAAGGGTCAGTGATCCATGGCGTGTCTAGGAAGTGTTAACAATGGGGCGTGCCTGCGCTATCTTGTATCTCCCGCACCGCAATTGCACTTGTCAGCTGCTAGCCGGGGTTAGCATTTCCTTAAGTTGCAGGAACAATTTACCCACATCATGTTAGAAGACGTGTCGTAAGCACATTTGTAATTATAAATGATTTTGTTTGCATGAGTCTCGTATTTCCAATTATAATTTCCGATGCGGTTGGACCCATTTTGACGGCTCTTTTACTGGAAGTAAATAACTGATGTTATAATTAGTGACATAGGACTAGTCTTATTAAACGAATTGAGCTGTCACGGGACGCCTAGCAGATGTGAAACATCGAAATCGTAAGTTATATGCCTAAAATAACAGATTACGACAGGAATCAGCTATGACATAATGAAAAGATAAAGATTATAAATTTGTTCCATAAAATAATAAATGTTTATTTATTTTATTACATACAATTATTTTTATTTAATACAAAGATTCAACTAGACGCTGGCGCGGTGTTTTTGGCGTAAGGTCGTCGGCGCGTGCCGCGTAACACTAGTATAACGAGTGGCTGACAAAACAATTTGAATCTTATGTTTATACAGATAGGGTTGCAAATGTTTATGTTTTGCGTCGCCACGGATGGCCAACCCAACGATCAGGTATACCCGCGACTATAGATGTTTCACATCAAAAATAAGGTTTCGCGCAAATATAATCAACTATAGAATAATTATTCAGAATAGGGCACATTTGCACTGAATAATATGTTTTTATTTTGTACCACATTCCATACGGTCGAAGTCGCGGGTGACAGCTGATTTTTAAACATTACTTGTTAAGGGGTTTTCAGAGGCAACGTGGTTGAACTGCGAATAACGTAGATTCGAATTCTTCTATAAACCTATAACTTTCAGTGTTTGAAGGTTTATAATTGTCGCAGGTACAAAATCGTTGGATAAATTCTCTTTCGTAGATTTATTGTCTACACTACTATTATAAAGAGGAAACGTTGTATTTTTGTATGCTTATAACGAATAATCTCAAAAACTACTAGACGGATTTCGATAATTCATCATTAGAAAGTTACATTATCCCTGAGTAACATGGGTTATATTTTTTATTAGAAAAAAATAGAAATCCCTACTATAATTAGAATATTGTAATCCAAGGTATGAAAAATATTGCCATAAAATGACTTTCATCGCATGTGCTGCGGAAACTATGAATGATAGAACAAAAAACCTCGGGCTACCATATGTTCATCTATTGTGATTATTTCGTTTCAATTATAATTTTTGTTTTTGCGTTATAAGCATAATAATTGTCCTCAAATTAATAAGTTTATAATATGATCTCAGTGAAATATATTTAAATATATAATTCTAATCGGAGTAATTACAAACACTTGCGGTTTAAGGAATTATTTACTAGCGTGGGGGCACTAGAAGGAATTATAAATTTCTATTCCTGTAAATATTCCTTTAAATTCTTATTCATTATAAATTTATTTAATTTGATTGGCCTTTACTATGTCTATTAATGTGCCTGTTATTAAAAAAAAATTAAAAACCCGATGCCGTTTAACCTAAATGTCTATACATTGCCATTCATTTAAAATTGGGTATTTTTACTTTTTTAAGAAATTAATTTTTATATTGCTTGTTCTATGGAATAACTTACCAAATATTATTAAAATTTTGATCTGGGCCTCAAAAATTTAATTTATATATTTTGATAACACCAAGATTTTACTATTTTTTCATACACGTTTGATTATTACAATTGTTATTAACAAAAGAAATACAAATTTTAGTTTAAAAAAATCAGTTGGTCTTCTAATTCATTATCGAGAGCGTAAAAAACATTAAATACGAATAAACAGTAAGTAATGGGTAAATAATAAGAAAAAACAGATTTGTTTAAAGAATGATTTGTATGATACCCTAATGAAAAAAGCCAACTTGTAAATAACGGACACTGTACTTTGCAATAAGCTCAAAATATACTGATCTGTTGTCTTGTTGTAAAGTCTAACCTAAAGTTTTTAATAAATAGAAATTGGCTTACAGATAATTGTGAGACTTGGAAGATTCTTGCAGCAACACCAAGACCAAGATAGAGCACAAGACCAGGTGTATTGATGCAAGGCCAAGACCAAGATAGACCATATGTTCATCTATTGTGATTATTTCGTTTCAATTATAATTTTTGTTTTTGCGTTATAAGCATAATAATTGTCCTCAAATTAATAAGTTTATAATATGATCTCAGTGAAATATATTTAAATATATAATTCTAATCGGAGTAATTACAAACACTTGCGGTTTAAGGAATTATTTACTAGCGTGGGGGCACTAGAAGGAATTATAAATTTCTATTCCTGTAAATATTCCTTTAAATTCTTATTCATTATAAATTTATTTAATTTGATTGGCCTTTACTATGTCTATTAATGTGCCTGTTATTAAAAAAAAATTAAAAACCCGATGCCGTTTAACCTAAATGTCTATACATTGCCATTCATTTAAAATTGGGTATTTTTACTTTTTTAAGAAATTAATTTTTATATTGCTTGTTCTATGGAATAACTTACCAAATACTATTAAAATTTTGATCTGGGCCTCAAAAATTTAATTTATATATTTTGATAACACCAAGATTTTACTATTTTTTCATACACGTTTGATTATTACAATTGTTATTAACAAAAGAAATACAAATTTTAGTTTAAAAAAATCAGTTGGTCTTCTAATTCATTATCGAGAGCGTAAAAAACATTAAATACGAATAAACAGTAAGTAATGGGTAAATAATAAGAAAAATCGGATTTGTTTTTAGAATGATTTGTACGATACCCTAATGAAAAAAGCCATCTTGTAAATAACGGACACTCTACTTTGCAATAATCTCAAAATATACTGATCTGTTGTCTTGTTCTAAAGTCTAACATAAAGCTTTTAATAAATAGAAATAGGCTTACAGATAATTGCGAGACTTGCAAGATTCTTGCAGCAAGACCAAGACTAAGATAGAGCGCAAGACCAAGACCATGATTAAGCCAAGTCTACGATTATGTATCTTGATTATAAATGGTTTAAAAAAATACTGATATCTATTACAACAATATTAAGCTTATACAAGGTTACTACGATTTACAGGCATAGATATTACTAAGTATATTATACAGATAATGTTACGTAATTATTTCACAGTAAATATTCCACCGTGGGATGGTGTAGGTTTAGTTTATTCGTAAAGTTACAAATATTCTCGTTGCGTCCATTAAAAACGCTACGTTTGTGTTCCACCGAGAGCTATTCAATGTACTAGTAGTTTTATTATTACGAGCGCGTTTAGCTGGGGTTTTATATAAAATATAACGTTTAAAACTTTCTGTATAATATCTTTTTGTCATAAAAAAATTATAGAGATGTTTGAAATGGATAAAAATTGTATGTAATGGAATCATTTAAAAAACTTTCGTGATAACTTTCAGTTGACACGTTTTGGAATTAGGCAAATATTAGACGTAATTATGTTGGATAGCATGGTAGCATCAACAGTCATAACAGTGGTAGAGCCACTATTGCTATTATTGGTTTCAGCATGAATGGGTCGGCTCGCCCTGGGTAGTACCACCTTCTCAAACCGACGTGGAGTAACAGTGCTTGCATTGTTGTGTTTCGTTCGGGCAGTGAGAGCGCCGGAGACCCACCTCCCTTCCCCTCTCCTCTCCCCCTCACTCCCTTTCCCCCAAACACAGGCTGGCAACGCACTTTCGACTCCCCTGGTGCTGTTAGTGTCTATGGACGCTGGTGATCACTTAACATCAGATGATCCACATGTTAGTTTGCCAGTTATGACATTAAAAAAAATCATATATAATAATAAAACATAATTTACTAACATGAGAACCAAGTAACTGTAAGTTTTGAGTATGATGGTGGACGGATATACGAGTACAGGAAGACCGAAAAAGGTATGGATGGATTGTGTGAAAAATAATATGTGTGCAAAGGTGTGAATACTGAGATGAGATCTGATAGAAGAGAGTGGAAAAGGAAAACATGTTGTGCCAACCCTACTTAGATGGGATAAGGGTAAGAATATGATGAATTTACTAACACGTCGAAAATTAAAACAATGGCTTGACAGATTTCTTTTCATTAGTCTCTCTTTCGTAATAAGAGTAATGTATTTAGAATAAATACCTATTGCAGTGTAATTTCAGCACTTAATTTAAATTTTCTAGTAGACATCCATAAATTTCCATCCAGATATTTAATTAAATGCGTGTCGCAATATTTACACATTTAGGCTTGTCGTTTCGAGACGTTTTAAGATCAGTCGGCGTATATTTAGTACTATCTGGTACCCGCAACTTCGTCTGCGTCTACAGAAGAAAAATAAGTATTAAACAGCTTGCCCCCTCTTCTCCAGCGTGCGAAAACATACATCGATGAATGCGTAGTGTTTCAAAAATATCATTAACTCTCTGTTTAATGCAGATATTATGTTTTTTTTCATAAGGACCAAGTATTTAACAAGTATAAAAAATTAAGCCTTCACGGGACGCCTGGCAGATGTAAAACATTGAAATTGTATTGTATAAGTTACTAGCCGACCCGTGCAGTGGGCACGTTAGGCGATAATAGGCATTATCAAGTTACAACTTTTCTCTAGAACTCAATCATATATATCTCATAATTAAGGCAGCGTTCGTAAGAAACGTTTTCGTTCGACCATTTTTCTCTGACTCCCCAGTTATTACACCCTACAACCTTACAAACTTTACCTGTTTATAATATTGGTATAGATTATAGATAATATAATTAGTTAATAGTTTCTGACCGCAACTTCGCACGCGTGTAGTAGTTATTTTGGGATAAGACGCAGTGGAAGCTCTCAAAAAGAAAAAATACCCCGATTTTAAAATATTTTTCATTGTTGCTCCGCTCCTATTTGTCTTAGCGTGATGATATATAGCCTATGACACTCATAAATAACGTAGCTTTCTATTGGTAAAAAAATTTCAAAATCGGTTTAATAGTTCCTGAGATTACTACGTCACAAACTCACAAAATTTAACTCTTTATAATATTATAGCCCCCGCCCGCGACTTCGTCCGCGTAGTAATAGTTACTACTCTGGGCTAACGCTGACACAGCAGAAGCTCTCAAAAAGAAAAAAACATCTCGATTTTGAAACATTTTTCACCTGTGGTCCGCTCCTATTGACCTTAGCGTGATGATATATAGCCTGTAACCATTCTCGATGAATGAGATATATAACACTGAAAGAATTATTCAAATCGGACCAGTAGTTCCTGAGATTATCCCTTACAACGCCAGAAAGTCGCAAACTCAACGTCACAATCTTTACCTCTTTATAATATTAGTATATATATGCCTAAAAGAACCAATTACGACAGGAATCGGCAATGGAATAATGGAAAGGGAAAGCATTACAAATTTGTAAAATAATGACTGTTTATTTATTTTATTACATAAATATTCATTTTTATTAAATAAATAGAACAATTCGACTAGGCCTAAGCGCGGTATTTTTGGCGGCATTTATCAAAGGGTGCTAGGTCGTCGGCGCTTGCCGCGTATCACTGGTATACTAATTTGAATCTTATGTTTATACAGATAGGTATGTAAATGTTTTTTAGTATTTCGTTAATATTGCAAAGTTCGTGTTTTTCGTTGCCACGTCGCGCCAAGCTAAAATGCTGCCTAGCTAGCTAGCTAGCTAGCTAGCATGCCTGTAGATGTTGCAAATGTAAAAGATATATCGATATCTATCGAATAGTTTTTGAGTAATGCACGCACAATATCAGATCTCATTTCATTTGTATAAATTTAAGCAGGGTTTACAGAGATTCTGTATATGATGATAAATTCAACACTTTAGTTAATTGCTGACAGTATGAGCATTGGTAACGAATACCAATTTCTACGGCTCAATAACTTTATTCCTCTAATATTTGAATCTTATGGTTATACAGATAGGGATGTAAATGTTTTTGAGTATTTCGTTAATAGTGCAAAGTTCGTGTTTTTCGTTGCCACGTCGCGCCAAGCTAAAATCAGGTTTACTCATGCCTGTAGATGTTTCAAATGAAAAAGATATATCGATATCTATCGAATAGTTTTTGAGTGATGCACGCACAATATCAGATCTCATTTCATGTGTATAAATTTAAGCATTTACAGAGATTCTGTATATGATGATAATCCAACACTTTAGTTAATTGCTGTCAGTATGAGCAATGGTAGCGAATACCAATTTCTACGGCTCAATAACTTTATTCCTCTAATATATGACAGCACTAATGTAGTTACACTACAGTGATACGGACTCACGCTCTTCACAGCGATGCTTCAAAGTAATATATTTGGTATTTAATTATAACCCTTCGAAAAGGGGCCAAGGGAAATGATAAGGCCGATACTTGAATAATGTTTGGAACGCGGGGAGCGATATTAATTATCGTCAGTGTAATTTTCCTTCTATTTGAAAGGTAATGATTGTACAATGTAAGGAGTGATGAACAACCTGACATTAATGTATATTTATGTACCGACATGTGTAAATAAGAATGATCCGACTCTATTATGCTTTGTGTATTATATGTATGTATTGTTGATAATTGACGATATAACTAGAATCTCTTAAGGTACATAAATCAGAGAGACGTTTATATCTAGGAGTTGTAGGACTAACTAAAGGGCTTTTCACAATGAGCCACAGCTGTCGGTGAAAGCAAACAGCGTGATGAAGCCATACCGTGGTAAATAATTACCAATTTGAAACTCTGTTAGCAAGCACCTGTAGGTGTGTTCTAAAAGATACACTTGAAAATCAGTTTTTTTCTATATCATAGGAGGCAAACGAAGACGTGGGTCACCTGATTTTAAGTTATCACCACCGTCCATAGATACTTGCAACAGCAGAGGAGTCGCAAGTGCGTTGCCGGCCTGTGTTTGGAGGGGGACGGAGAAGGGAAGTGGGCCTCCGGCGCTCTCACTGACCGAAAAAAAACGCAATAATGTAAGCACTGTTACTTCACGTCGGTGTTCTGTGAGTGGGTGGTACTACCCAGGGCAAACCGACCCATTTATGCTGAAACCAGTAATAGCTACAGCGTGGCTCTACCACCTACAAAACAGTTCTATCTAATCTTATTATGTTGCCATATTAAGCGAGACCATCAACGTCAGGTTACTTATAGCTAAATTAAAAAAAGGAACATTCTCAATTTTGAGGCGACTATGGAAGATTGGAGAGTTTTAATAAATTAACTTGATTTTAAAAATATCAACGTAACGTAAATCATATAGTTTAAACATTTTTTTATGTCAAAAGCAAGTAAACGAACAGGTGGGTCACCTGATTTTAAGTTATCACCACCGTCCATAGACACTAGCAACACCAGGGGAGTCGCAAGTGCGTTGCCAGCCTATGTATGGGGGAGGAGTAGAGAAAGGAGAAAGGAGAAGGGAAAGGGGGGAAAGAGGTGGGCCTCCGGCACTCTTGTTGACCGAACGTAACACAAAAATGTAAACACTGTTACTTCATGTCGGTGTTCTGTGAGTGGGTGGTACTACCCCGGGCGAACCGACCCATTTATGCTGAAACTAGTAATAGCTACAGCGTGGCTCTACCACCTTCTATAATCCAACAACAATACAATACAATCTACATCCAACTAACTGTGATCATATAACTTAAGGGAATATCAACAAGCAAGCAACATTTATGGAATCCAATTTCGGTACAAGGTTTGATAACAAGTATAAAGGTTAATGAACTACAAACCCCAAGAAGTGGAAGGTAAATATTAATCAGAATATTTTAGAAACATGCTCTAATGAAGGCGGCGCCGACCCGAGGGCACGGCAAACATTTTTAATCCGCAGCGCATCTCATAAATTCCAACCCGGGGATAAAGTCGCTTTTGTTTTTCTTCACGAATGAAATATTTTTTCGCAAAATTGACGCTAGTTTCGTCTCAACGATGAAAAGATACGTTCGTCAAAATTTTATTGTTATTATCCGTTTATTTTTGTTTCTTTTGAGGGTTTTCTGAATTTTGATAGATATCTCTAGATTATGTAAATTATATTTATTCTTTGATTGATGATATTTTGCTTTTATAAATGAATTGTTATAAAAATAATCTTATGTGGTAGTAGAAATATCATCTTCTTATCATTATCCTACATTAAATTCTGCTCTATCTATACCTTTTTTTTTTAATATGAAAAATTCTTTAGTTGCGTTGAGTGGTTTTTTTTTAAATGACTGCATTATGCCTGATGGTAAGCACAGTACAATCCAAAAATAATGACGACCAACGAATGATACACTATCCATCGCCGGTCGCCGCTGTCATGCTGGCTTGTGAAAAGCTGAATAAGCACTGGCTGATCCCGAAACGCGACCCGCAGAAGTGAATCACTATGACGGGCTTTTTCGCCATACACATGGCGGTTGCGACCCAGTCAGGCTGTAAAACCCTACTACCCCACCAGACTACATTTGAATAATTCAGAATACAATTAATTTAAAAATTCAAAAGGGACCACATTTGTTCCATGTTTTGAGTGTTCACTTCTATCGGCAGTCCTTTATCTACCTCACCTTTTTTATAGCACCTACACATAGCATGTATATACGAAACTTAGACCCTACCCCAAAATCGGCCAAACTTAAAATAATATGTTTTTAAGCGAATACTCAATGAAGTGAGATTCGTGGGTAAGTCTGAGTAACAAATTAATTAGCATGTATGATCAAGTTTAAATAATTAGACATGAACATAAATTACCTGTAGGTAATCGAGATGAAATATTTCAAGTGTAATGAAATATGGGGGAAATTAATATTTCAGGTGTTCTGGTAGCCTCAAACTTTACCAATAATTTTGATTTATTGAAGCCTCACCGTTTCTCATATCTACTCAAAGTTTTCCTATTTAAACAATCACTAACTGCGGCCTAGTTAGCTTTTAGTAACTCGAGTATGATCTATGTTTATATATTTCAAATGATTGCTAAAATACCATGTTGTAATTATAAGTTACATCTATTTTCTAACTCCAAAAATAGTCTACATAAGCTTCTACTCATGGTATCGCACACGTTAATGTAGATTTTTGCAATACAGTCCATAAGACTCACTGATAATGGCGTTTTCTAGAAGAAGAATATTTCGGGTTTATTCATTACAAACAACTAGTGGGCGCCCAGTGGTCGACGTTCGCCCATAATTCGTTGATTTTGTAAAGTTTGAACTTTATTCGGGTTCTTTTGTCAAACGGTATTCGCGTACTTCTATTATCAAAGGTTTGCATAATGGCTACACAGGTATTTGTCACTATTTTTTAAATTATAAAAACATTTAAAAAATCAATGTCTAAATGAAAATCGTAATTAATTATAAATTTGAAACAAAAACAGGCGGTTACATAAGGTGGTAAGGCTCTCAAATTCTAAGTAAAGATAACTTTGCGAAAATAAAGAAATTTATCGCAACTCATGTCACAATTATCAATTAATTTTACACCATATCATGGGTAGGTGGTATTTCTGGGTAATGTTGAATTAAATGTAGTCTGTACATTATAAGGAATAGTGATACACCCAGTATCATTGTTTGGAAAAGTAAAGGATACATAATAGAATCAATTAATGAAGCCAAAACAAAGAAATTTTTAATACTACCATTAACTGTTGAAAATGAATTCCTTTTTGTTAAAAATGTATCATCAACTTAAATAAATATAATTGCTACATCAAGTTGAACTGCATCATTGTAACCGCGGAGATCTAAGTCGTGGATTTTTTTTATGAGCAAACAAATTTTCTTTTTTGATTTTACAAAGTATTTTTGGCTCATTTTTTTTATTGAATCTACATTTCAAGTGAATTCACCACAAAAAAAATCTAACATAAACATACTAAATATTGACTTTGACTTTGGTAATATTGCTTTACTCTTATGACAATATGAAGTGAAAGCAGTCCGGTCACCTAAAATTTTCAATAAGACCAAATAGAATAATCATTATTTCAGTGGTTCCATAAATTTACTAAACATAATTATTTAAACTAGTGGGCGTCCAGTGGTCGATATTCGACCATAGTTCATTGATCTTTTAAAGTTTGAACTTTATTAGGCTTATTTTGTCAAAAGGTATACTTCTATAATCAAAGGTTTTTATAAAGACTTTACAGTTATTTGCCACTCTTTTTTTTAAATTATATGAACATTTAAAAAAATCTATGCTTAAATGACAATTGAAATAAATTATAAATTTGGAACAAAAAAGCAGGCGGTTATATAACGTGGTAAGGCTCTCAAATTCTAAGTAAATATAATTTAACAAAAATAAAGAAATTGATCGCAATAGAATCTAATGATGAATCCAAAACTAAGATGACTTTAATACTACTACTACTTAATCATTTGAAGTGAGTTCACGATTAAAAAAACACATATTATATATTGCTCGAACTGCCCGTTTTTGTAATAAAAATATGGTGTCTACCACAGACATTAGGCTACGGAATTAAGTGAAGTAGACTAACCTAGCAGTGGCAATATCTGTCTGTCAATATCTGTCAAAAAAAAAGATACTAAGCCTGAAGACAATATAACCAAAAAAATAGAACATCGGTTGACAAACAGAGGAGAAATAACTACAGAAATCTTTTAACTTCATCTATTTTAAATACAGATTCCAGTTCTATAATAATAACACCCATAAATGATATAATCAATATACTTAGTTCGTTTCTTTTGATTTCAAGAGAGACAACGATCATTCCAATTTTTTGTTCATATTATTACAAATTATAAAACAAAGTCTTCTGCCACGTCTGTTTGCCTGTTCACGATAAACTCAAAAACCACTGAACAGATTCTTATATGGTTTTCGCCAGTAGATAAAGCGATTCCTAAGGAAGGTTTAGGCATATAATTTATCAAGGATTTTTGAAGTGAAACTTCTTTAGGTGCGACTAGGAGGGAACTGGACGATAATGCAGCGGAAGTCCGTTACGGCAAAATGACGTCACGTTTCTGCAGCATTTTTAATCCGGTTTTTAAATATTTTTGATTTTGTCAATAAATAGATTATAAATAAATCAATCAAACATTTTTGAAAAAAAAATTACATTGAATAATAACAAAAATCATACAATAAATTAATTATGTATATATGGACGCGCGACCGTGCTGCTATCTGGTTTCGATGTAAGTAACAAATTAAATCAAAGCTTCATTATCTGTAGTACCATCTATCAGCTAACTCGGAACTTAATTTAAGTTTTTATTTAACACATGAAATATTATTAGCAACTCTTTTGTTATATAGAGTAAATAATATATAGAAAAGTACGAACAGATTACTAAGATAAGTAACGAATTAAATTAATTATGATTTAAAAGAAGTACTTATTGGTTATGTTTAATTATTATCGAAGTTTTACTTCAATCGCGTGTGACGGTTACACGCACTCATTTTTGTAAAGACCAGGACGGGACAACGTCCTCTGGGCCCGCTAATGGATTATACATTATAGTTTTCAAACATAATTTATTTATTTCAGATCGTACATACATCGAAACCATTACCATCGTTTCGAGATACATTATCGTTGTGCGTCGAAAAAAACTCGAACGAAACCAGATCGAGT
>MU159376.1:0-20541 GCA_015888305.1 Antheraea pernyi | reverse complement strand
GTGTACCCGGTCTGTCCCTCTATAGGTAGGAGCCCGGCGGTCACCTTCCGCCGGGCGGACCGTGGCTCTACAAGGTTGATTAGCTCGAACGATCCCTTGCTGCCCCCACAAAACGGTCTGTCGGTACACCGTGGGGTTTTAGTCCGTGCGACTCGGACATAACCCACCCTCTCCCCCGGGAAGGTGGCGTATCCATAAGGGATTTCCCCACGTTAAAAAAAAAAGAAGAAAGTTAGGTGCGAATTGCGTGTGTGCCGTGCACCCTTGAGCTAATTGTTAAAATAAAATCGGCTGAGTGCCTTAACCGTTCGCCTTAGTAGTCCGGTGTAGCTGTTAAGGCCTTACTAGGCCAATAATGTAGTCTGTTCGAAAAAAAAAACCACCAATATTTAAAAATATGGAGGCAAATAACACAAGATTATGAATAAAATCCAGTACAAGCCAGATTAAGATCCCGCCAAATCCTCTTGGTTTCTGTTTTTAGGTTACATGTTGCATATATACACGGTAATTGTGTAAATACAGTAGGTAATACTTGGTAACATGTTAAAATTATCTGATTTTGATGTTAAATCAAAAGTTAATTTCAAGTGATATTACATGAATGTTAACATGGTACGGTCAGTTCGTCAACGAGTCTGTAATTAATTTTCGGACTGTTGATTTACTTCGAACACGATTTTAAATTATTAAATAGTTGGAATATAAAATTTTTGTTTTGTTTGGTCTCTCTTTTGTTGGTATAATCATATTTCAATAATACTATCAATAGAGGGAATAAATGTTAGCTGACCTTAACTTTATTTTCATTATTTAATATGAAAATAGATATGTATATATATACATCAGTAGATTGGTAGAAAAATCAAAATAAAAAGATACTTTATTCAATTTAGGCCCCGAGAAGACGCTTATGAACGTCAAACTGCCACTGGTTCGTAAAACAATCGAGTCATTGAGAAGCACCGGTAAGAAATTCAATCTGGTATATTGTAGTCATACAATTTTTTTTAATTACAAGCATTGATAGTTTCGTTAACATTCGTTTTTGACGGATCCACAGAGAGAGGCTTTTAACTCTGAAATTAGCGTTGCTCACGTATTGATGCACCCTATAATGCCTTGAGACAATAAAACTTGCTTGTCATGGTGCTTGAACTTACTATACTATCCGGCTAATCGGTAATGTGCTTTGATTTTTTTTTAAAAAAAACTTAACATTATTACCCAAACAACTGTTACTGATCTTACTGAGGTTGAAACATAGTATGACCAACTTATTACTGTGTCTAGTATTTTAATTATGCCCCTAAATCCAGATCTTCTAAGTTTTTGCGGATATATGATTATCAATAATGTATTGGGAGGGCATAGTTAATATACCGTATTCCTGAATCTTACCCTTTGATGATTCGTGAGGCCCCATACTATAAATTGCTCGAATTGCCCGTTTTTATCCTAGGAATATGATGTCAACCTCAGCTACTATCCCCCACAGCAAAACTAAATCTTCTTACCCTTATCTCACCTACGTAGGGTAGGCACGACATGTTTTCCTTTTCCACTCTCGCCTATCAGATGTCATCTCAGTATTCACACCTTTTACACGCATATCATTTTTCACACAATCCATCCATACCTCTTTCGGTCTTCCTCTACGATTATATCCATCGACCATCATACTCAAAGCTTTTTTAGTTATATGGTCTTCATCTCTCCTCATGACATGCCCATGCCAACCTATTACTCCTCAACTTCTCTGTCACTTGTGCTATTTTCAAACCTCCTCTGATGTGTGACATTAACATTCGCATCTCTGCCACATGTAGTTTTCTCTCATCCGTCTCTCTCGTCGCCCAGCACTCAGATGCGTACAACATGACTGGTCTTATAATAATTTACTCCAAATTATGATAATACTAGCTGAAACGTGCCCACTTCGTTGGGCGGTAATAGGCATTACAATCATCAATCAAGCTACAACCTGCTTGGTTGTAAGAAACATTTTCGTTCGACACATCGATATTTCGAAACGGAATTCCGTATGTATGTGGCCGCCTTTAACGTCGGTTTTCTGTGAGGTAGTCCGGCGAAGCTGTTAAGACCTTGCAAGGCCAATAGCGTAGTCAGTTCGAAAAAAAAGTTTTCTGTGAGAGGGTGTTACTACCCCGCACGAGCCGACCTAATCATGCTGACACCAGTAATACCCAAAAAAAACTGATAACGTGTCATAAGTCTCTTATGGATACGCCACCCTCCCGGGGGAGAGGGTGGGTTATGTCCGAGTCGCACGGACTAAAACCCCACGGTGTACCGACAGACCGTTTTGTGGGGGCGGCAAGGGATCGTTCAAGCTAATCAACCTTGTAGAGCCGCCCCCACGGTCCGCCCAGCGGAAGGTGACCACCGGGTTCCTACCTATAGAGGGATAGACCGGGTACACACCGGCTGCCCCCCCTCGTCCGCTGGACCTGTGCAATGAGGAGATGGGCCCCCCGGTCCATCCCCTCAGGTCCGGCTACGGTGGCAGGAGGAGTTGGGCGGAGCGCCTTCTCCTCCTGCCTGTCCTCCTTTGGCGGAGACGGCCGCTTTGAGGGTCTGCCTCGCGGGCCCTCTCCGCCTCCTCCTTCTGCGAGATGACCTCCCCACAGAAGGAGGCCATCGCTCGCCAAGCCTGTTCGCTGCCGAGCATGGCCGAAACCACGCTCGGCAACGATAAGTCCGTTCCCACGGCCGCCGCCAGAATGCGGCGCTGCTCCCCCCACGCAGCACAGAAATACAATTCTCAACTTATTATTTAAAATCTTTATATATATAATAAATCTGTGGCTAGATAAATACTGTACATTAAATATTTTTATCAAAATTATAATCGGGGTAGGCTTTGTTATCGATATAGGAGCCAAAAAGATCTAATTTATAATTTTTGTCCGTCTTTCTGTCCGTTACTGTGTCCGCATATCACTCTGAAAGTACTGAACCAATTTTGACGAAACATGACACAGTGATAACTAATATTATAAAGTAACATATAGAGTAATTTTGTTCCATAAAACTCAAGGGATAATCCAGTGTAAATGACAAAAGTCAAAAATTTGTGATATGTGAAATTCTTAATAGATTTTGATGACATTTCTTTGTGTTATTTCAGACAAATTAGCTAAAAATGCAAGCTAATGCACATTTTTGATATACAACTAATAAAATTCTTCTAAAATAATAATATTAAAACTAATACTAATACACACCAAAGAGAACCTTAGATATAGTAAGTTTTTAAAAGTATGGGAACGATACTTTAAACGTAAAAAAATCACACCTAGGTTCAATGAACAGAATTAAATGGGATTTTTCAAGGTTACTCATTACGTAACTGGTTATTGTTGGAATGCCGCACGGTCAAACAATGGGAAGCGGGGCACGGGTCGAAGTGCAGGATGCGGGCCGGACTGCGCGGCGGCGAACATTGAAAACGGTGATTCATCGCGCTTTTTGTGTAAATCATCTAATGTTGAGTGAAAATCAGTTATGCTTTTCTCGAGATAGATGATTTACACAAAAAGCGCGATGAATCACCGTTTTCAATGTTCGCCGCCGCGCAGTCCGGCCCGCATCCTGCACTTCGACCCGTGCCCCGCTTCCCATTGTTTGACCGTGCGGCATTCCAACAATAACCAGTTACGTAATGAGTAACCTTGAAAAATCCCATTTAATTCTATTCATTGAACCTAGGTGTGATTTTTTTACGTTTAAAGTATCGTTCCCATACTTTTACAAACTTACTATATCTAAGGTTCTCTTTGGTGTGTATTAGTATTAGTTTTAATATTATTATTTTAGAAGAATTTTATTAGTTGTATATCAAAATTGTGCATTAGCTTGCATTTTTAGCTAATTTGTCTGAAATAACACAAAGAAATGTCATCAAAATCTATTAAGAATTTCACATATCACAAATTTTTGACTTTTGTCATTTACACTGGATTATCCCTTGAGTTTTATGGAACAAAATTACTCTATATGTTACTTTATAATATTAGTTATCACTGTGTCATGTTTCGTCAAAATTGGTTCAGTACTTTCAGAGTGATATGCGGACACAGTAACGGACAGAAAGACGGACAAAAATTATAAATTAGATCTTTTTGGCTCCTATATCGATAACAAAGCCTACCCCGATTATAATTTTGATAAAAATATTTAATGTACAGTATTTATCTAGCCACAGATTTATTATATATATAAAGATTTTAAATAATAAGTTGAGAATTGTATTTCTCGTTAAACTCATTAAGAGTTGAGTATATACAGGTAAATGACCGCCAAATTGATAATTACATACATTTATACCCATAATATATTTACATTTCATTATGTTCAAAAAAAGGCTGATAGGCGTAACTTATTCCTCTTGTAATTTATTAAAAAAGTTTTGTTCAATGTAACACACCTACACAACAGAACACTACAAAAAAAAATGACAGAAAATACATAAAAAATCCTAATCACCTAGTGATATAAAATATACTTTACGACCTATTCACAAACCTACCAAATATAATGAATATTTGGATTTGGATATGAATATTTGAAAAATTTCAATAAAACTGGTCTAGCCGTTTCGGAAGAGTTCGAACAAAAACACCATGATACGTGATTTTTATATATTAGAATAAAGATATGAATGTGCGTGAATTGCTTAATTTAACTAAAGTATTTAAGTTCATAATTATTAATACTGTATCCGTCTAAATAGCTTTCAAATGATACATCACCTTTACGGTAGGGAAAAATTTGCGTTGCACATTAAACGTAAGATAGATATATATTTATATATGTGTGTAAATATGTATAGTTAATATAGTTTAGCGTTACGTATACGTTAAGCATTTATACTAAGGGACTTTGTATAGTATAGTTTATGAGCATTCCTATCACTACATATTATAAAAACAAGTCGTCTGCCATAAACTGCGATAAACTTAAAAACTACCCAACGGATTTTCGTGTGGTTTTCACCAGTAGATAAAGTGAAGGTAGGTTTAGATCTTTAATGTTAAGTTTTTTTTATTATAAGGTCAGGACAATATCCCCCGGGCCACTAGTTTAGTCTAAAAGTGATCTTCCCTTTTATAATGTTTATAATACGTATGGGAAATCCGTGAAACAGTTTATATGCCACAACAACATTAGTACAGGAAAAAATGTATCTATTTATAAACTAGCTGATAGCCGCAACTTCGTCTGCGTCATCTATTAAAATAATGACATATTTTATGTACTTCATGTACAGAGGAAAAAACATAACAACTACACCGCTTGCCCCATTTCTCTGTTATAAGAAATGGCAATATTGAAAGCATAGTGCTTTTAATAAAAAATCTAGTTTATTAAAACTTTCATTCAGTTAACGCGGTGTCCTAGTAGATATGCTACGATTGAGTGAATTACTTACACTTTTGGCGAGAAATTTACGAATTCATAACGATTTTGAGAAGAGAACGTAATAGTTATTCATATGATAAGAAACAGTGCGTGTATCAGTGTGAACACGCGGAGGAAGTGAAACGTCTTTGGCTTATATGTATTAAATATGCTCATAAACTACACGTATAATAACGTAAATCTACCGTATCTGTACTTTTTAGATTTTTTGTAAAAAAAAATAGTTGCAGATGTCTTGGAATAAGTAATAAAATACATTTCAATTATTTTTAGAAATGTCTGTATGAACACGCATCATTTTTAAAGTACAGCGGTTACGATAAAACCTCACCAAGAAAATCATAAAGCATATAGTCGAGTACCTAAATGTTTGATTTCTATAATATTAGTATAGATATTAAGATATGTACGAATATTTATTCATGTTCAAAGTTATTTGAAGAAAATAATTAAAACGAGGACAGAATTTGTTTGGGCTTTAATAAAAACATCTGTATATTTTGGGAATAATACTTTTTTCTAGTAGGAAGGTACCTTTGTCCTTTTCTGTATCTTTGACAAAATATTGAATGCAAAATGCTTCACCAAAATATTTCATAACTGATCTGTATTACCTAAAACAACGATCTCCAAACCTGATGATACTTAACGGGTAATATTATGTTATATATTAGTTTGAAACACCCGGTTATATATCAATGCCTGGTTCACAAATTAGTACAAAGAAGTTATGCAATCTATATTGGAAGAGCATTCGTATCCTCTTGTATGAGAGACACTTTAAATAGAAACAAAGCTTCAAACTGACTTGTTGAATACGCTGCCCTTTGAGATTATTCAGTATAATAAGTAATTACACCCAATAATGATATACCCTGGAAACCTTTGTGCTCATATTGATATGCGTGTATTCGTACCATTACGGTAATTACAATTCTTGAATTGTAATATATTGCATTGCTCGTATGTCAAATAATAATTGATTGATTTATATATCCACACACACCCCAAGCTACTGCGGCTAGGGTATACCATTTCTATTTACACTGTAGGTGAGTTGTAAGGAAGGATTTTTGGAAATTCGACCCCTAAATTGATGAAAAGAGGATGAAAATTTGTATGAATATCCGTTATCTTTTCATCAGTCAGTCTGACAGTTGTTCTGTCATATATCTATGCTAATATTATAAAGAGGTAATGTTTGTGAATTTATGAGTTTGTGACGTTCTAGGGGCCAATCTCAGTAACTACTGGCCCGATTTGAAAAATTCTTTCAGTCAAGAAAGCGGAATTGTCGTAACTGGAAAATCCCAACTTTACACAAGAGCCAAAAACTATTTCAAAAATTGTTATTTTTTATATGTAGTGCTAAAACTAGGCATATTAACAAGGCTGTATCGTGAAAAATTGAATGATAGGAAAGCACGACCCAGACATTTTGAAGCAGTATTTTTTTAATACAAGAATATGGAAAAAGTCATTTACCCGAAAATGCAAGTTACGACATTTCCGCTTCCTCCCGTCGATATTATAATTGGAACTGAGGCATTTCTCCCGAATGATCTGTATCAAGAATGGACAGATGTAGATACATTATAAAAGTTAATGAATTACACTATCATATAAATATAACGTGCACTAATAAAACTTGAATGTTTAATGTATCGCAGATTCCAAATTTCCATAAATAAATATGATTCACTGACTGTGAATATGTTTCGATATTATTGCAGCTGTAGGATTTTTGTTAAATCCATTCAATTTCGCCTGTCCATTATCAGTCATGCGAAAACTACATCGGGCTTAATATAACATGTCGTTTATGTTCAGTTTCATTAATAATACTTTATTCTTATATTGTTTTTAAATATTTGTTATTATCTCTGTTAATGGAAAGTTTATAGTCGCAGGTTTTTAATGAAATCTAATAGCCTTGTTTTAAAATTACGTATTTTATAGTTTTAGATCGATTCTTAGGAAAATCACAACTTTAAGGCCAAGTTACACTTCAATACATTTTAACATATTTACATTCATCTATTGTCCATCACATCAAATCTATTGATTTTGAAATTATCGTAAGAGGCATATCATTTTTTTTAAACTAAAACTTCTTATGGGAAGTTATTAAGAAATTCTGATTGGCAACCTTTCTGTGTGACGAAAAGTGGTGGTGGTAAACACAGTATCGGGTAGAGTGCTGAAAACACCGATTCTCGTCCGATCACCAAAGTTAAGCAACGTCGGGCACGGTCAGTACTTGGATGGGTGACCGCCGCGGATGGGACACCACGTGACGTTGGCTTTTGTTGTATTTTTTAATTAAAAAGTTTTTCCTGTAATACAAAATTCCACTTCTATCGTATATCTTTACGGTACACCTTGTTTTTTTCAATCTCTAATTTGGATTGTGAATTACCTTACGATGGAAATAATCGCGTCAAAAGCTATAAAGTTGGTCATAAATAATCAGGAGAACAATAAACTAAATTACAAGTAATAAAATAAAGTGATAGTATACAGGTTTGATAAGACTATAGTAGAAAAAGTATAGTAGAAATAGTACAACTCTTCCATTGGGTCAAATCGTTAAATCTTTAAAAACTAATATTTGGTATGAAGTAGTATATAGTCTACCTGATGTTATTTGATGACTGCGATCTATACTTGAAGTTATACACTGTACCAGCCGTAGAAAACAAGTAAGAACTAATTTGGAAAGTCTCATATATCATCTTTAAATCGTTCAACATTTTTAGTGAAGCTAAAACTTATATGGTGTTATTACTAAAAAGTTAAATACGTATTGAATACTTGCTTTAAAAAGGTTTCGATTTAAATGCACTGCAGTCGCCGTATGTTCGCCACCTTGCTCTTTTGTATCGCTTTGGTTACGTTAGGTTAGACTTGCGAAAAAGGATAACGCGAACTTGCCTCGGGCGAGCGCGGTCCGTTTAATTCGTAAACTTTTTAAATCAAGTATTTAACTTTTTTGTAATAACACCGATGCAGGCTAACATCAGTTTAAAATAAAGAATATTTCATCTTTATAAATTCCGCTTTAACTGCAATCGTTATATTATTATTATAAAAAATTCTCCAGCCACTGTTACATTAATTATGTAACGTAGTTTTAGCTCTAGAATAATTACGTAGTTGCTAGTAGACGCTCCTTAGAGATTAATAAGCGTAAGTGGTTCAACTAAGCGTCATGTGATTGTTCACTGAATGCAGCTATTTGCATAATAATTTAAATCATACAGCCTTTTTGTTCGAATATGTATTTTCTTTTGATCATATTTCTAGAAGGCATAATGGGAATGTCATTGACAGTTTTTATCACTATTTTTTTAATTGTTGTGATATGGCAATCGTTTTTCAAACATAACCATGTATTAGTTTATACTCTTTAGCTAATATTGTATATAACGATGGGAATGATACATAGTAGATGGTAAAAACTAAATAATTCAAAATTGTATTCGAGGAATCCATCAACATAGTTGTGATGGTGTAATGGTTTGACCAGGGGAATATCATTTCAATGTCCGCAGGTTCGTACCCCGGCTTGTACTGGCGAATTTTTCGTAAATCGTGTTTTAAACTGTTAATAATTTAAATTGGTAGGTGGTAGAGCCACGCTGAATGAGTTTCAAGGGCATTCGTGGGTCACAAGCTACACCAGACACCTTTCGCCATTTCATCCACCCTGCATTTATCCTATTCCTCACGTCCTTGTCTATGCAACCATCGTTTTGGATCAGAGAATCGAGATACCGGAAATCAGAGTAGGTTGGTAACGATATGCCATTTAAAGCTATAGGAGAAAAGCTGGATGGACCACCGAAGTCGCAAAACAAATGTTCAGTTTTTAGTCTATTATATTAATAGAAATCATTATATTGTTATTATAATAAATTCTCCAGCCACTATTACATTAATTATGTAATGTAGTTTTAGCTCTAGAATAATTACGTAGTTGCTAGTAGACGCTCCTTAGAGATTAATAAGCGTAAGTGGTTCAACTAAGCGTCATGTGATTGTTCACTGAATGCAGCTATTTGCATAATAATTTAAATCATACAGCCTTTTTGTTCGAATATGTATTTTCTTTTGATCATATTTCTAGAAGGCATAATGGGAATGTCATTGACAGTTTTTATCACTATTTTTTTAATTGTTGTGATATGGCAATCGTTTTTCAAACATAACCATGTATTAGTTTATACTCTTTAGCTAATATTGTATATAACGATGGGAATGATACATAGTAGATGGAAAAAATAATAATAATCCAAAATTGTATTCGAGGAATCGATCAACAAAGTTGTGGTGGTCTAATGGTGTGGAATATCATTTCAATGTCCGCAGGTTCGAACCCCGGCTTGTACTAGCGAATTTTTCGTAAATCGTGTTTTAAACTGTTAATAATTTAAATTGGTAGGTGGTAGAGCCACGCTGAAGTTATTACTGGTATCAGCATGAATGGGTCGGCTCGGGTAGTACCACCCTCTCACAGAAAACCTACGTGCAGTAACGATGCTCTTGCATTGTTGAGTTTCGTTCGGTCAGTGAGAGCGTCGAATACCCACCTCCCCTTCCCTTCCCGCTCTCCTCCAAACGCAGGCTGGCAACACACTTGCAACTCCCCTGGTGATGAAAGTATCGGTGGACTATGGACGGTGGTGATCACTTAACATCAGGTAACCCACCTGTTCGTTTGACTCCTATGATATAAAAAAAAACACTATCGGCTGACGGTGAAGGAAAACATCGTGAGGAAACCTGAAGCTGAGAGATGTTCTTGTATGTACTGTATATGGGAAAACATAGAACTGTGAATTTCTCAGAGTTTGAAATCGCTAATACGTCGTGGGCTGGCGTGGTGATTATGCCCTTACCTTCCTCCGGGAAGAGGCGTTGGCCTGCAGTGGGTCAGGTGGCAGTGGGTTGCCTGATATTGCAAGTGTCTATGGACGGTGATGATCACTTAATATCAGGTGACTCCTTCTTCGTATGCCTAATATGTTATTAAAAAAAAAGTAGCATTTTTGTATACCTTTACATTTTTTACACTACAGAAAAATCTTTCCATTTTCAATCTGTAGTAAGGTTAATTGGAAAGTAATTTTTATTTTAAAACACTAAATTTACTCGTCTTTATCAAACCGTTTCCATAGAAGAGTTTCTTAGTACCTACCTACTTAAATTTGTTTAATACAATTACTGTAAACTGCTTTGTTTAACTATTTTTAGAAATTGTATGTCTAATAATAGACTAATTGATATTCTAAAATCATATTCTAGAATATTAGGAAAATAACAAAGTAACAGAAAGAAAAAAAAGAAATACTGGACTAATTGGTACTAGTAAGGTGGGTATACGGTGCTCTCATTGACCGAACTAAACGCAACAATCCAAGCACTGTTACGTCACTTCAGTTTTTTATGAGAGGTAGTATCCCGGGCGAGCCGACTCATTCATGCTGAAAACAGTAATAGCTTCAGTGTGGCTCTACAATCTACAGAAATTAATTAAAGTAATATCCATTATAATATTTAATGATAAATTTCTACAAAGTAACGCTTTCTTGAATGAAACTAATTTGATATTATACAATAACTAATTAGTATATCATATATACTATCGCAAAAGACAGTAATAAAATTAATTAATTTCACGTCATAATAACGTAATATACAAATAATACTACCCTTCGCTAGTGTAAAATAGATATAATGATATTTTTGAATTTAGAAACTATTATTACATAAATTCGTAATGTCTACAAAATTTATTCATTATGTTGCCTAAACTTTTAACACTGTAATGGTATATAGTTCCTAGTAATTTACCTCAATACTAACTTTTTTTTTTTAAATGACTACGCTATTGACCCAGCAAGGTCTTAACAGCTTCACCGGGCTACTAAGGCGAGCGCTTAAGGCACTAAGCCGATTTTATTTTGACAACTAGCTCAAGGGTGTGCTGCACACCTCGGCTTTGGCTGTTGCCTGATACAAGCAATTCGCGACCTATCTCAGCTTTTTTTTTATCGTGGGGAAATCCCTTATGGATACACCACCCTCTCGGAGGAGAGAGTGGGTTATCTCCGACTCGCACGGACTAAAACCCCACGGTGTACGTCTTCCGCTATAGTTGGGGCGGCACGAGATCTCTATAGACTTCATCGTGCCGCCCCAGCGGTTGGCCCAGCAGTAAAAGCGCCGCCGCCGGGCCCCGTCCAGTTG
This sequence comes from Antheraea pernyi, assembly GCA_015888305.1. Lineage (NCBI taxonomy): Eukaryota > Metazoa > Arthropoda > Insecta > Lepidoptera > Saturniidae > Antheraea > Antheraea pernyi. The sequence goes on along the minus strand of MU159376.1, from coordinate 8,844 downwards.
GGAAACAGCCGTGTACACATCGGCCGTCTCTTACGTCCACCAGACCTGTGCAATGGGAAGATGGGCCCCCCGACCCATCTTCCCTGGTCCGATTACAGAAGGAGGAGGCGGTCAAACTGACGCCTCCTCCTGCCCGTCCTCCGTTGGCGGAGACGGCCACTTTGAGGGTCCTGCTCACGGACCCTCTCCGCCGCCTCCTTCTGCGAGATGAACTCCTCGCAGAAGGAGGCCACAATATTCCACACATCCTCGCTACCGAGCATGGCCGCAACTACGCTCGGCAGCGAGAGATCTTGTCCCATCGCCGCAGCCAACGTGCGACGCTGCTCCTCCCACGCAGCACACTCAGATAGAGTGTGCTGCGCGGTGTCCGGGTCAACGCCGCACTGATGGCATACGGCAGTCGGCTCCCTGCGTGCTATCCGGTGCAGGTACCAACCGAAGCAACCGTGCCCGGTCAGCACCTGCACCAGACGGAACGTCAGGGAGCCCCATCCTCTATTACACCAATCCGGCAGGACCGGGCGGACGGCGTCGATCGTGTATCGACCGTACCGCGCGTCCGCCAGGTCCCGCCTCCACCTTTCTTCAACTTCCTCCCTCATCGCTCTTCTTATCTCCTCTATTTCTCTGGGAGCTGGAGGCTCCCCCGACCGTTTCTTAACCGCCGTATATTGATATACGGCGGCAAGCACCTCCGCCTCCAGCTCCCAGGGAAGGGAGCCGGCCAGCACCATGGCCGCCGCTGAGGACACCGTGCGGTATCCTCGTATCGCCCTCAACGCTACGGTACGCTGCGCGGCTCGCAGCGCGCGGATGTTGGTGGCGCTAAGGGCGTCGACCCACAACGGTGCCCCGTAGGCGGCCATGGAGCTGATGACCCCCATATAGAGGCGGCGGCAGGCGGCACCCGGCCCCCCCGTGTTGGGGAGGAGTCGTCCGAGCGGACCTATCTCAGTTAACCTAAGCTAAGCTAACTATTTATATACATAAATATAAGCTATACTTTTATTCGAGACTGTGCGTCATGAGTTTTTGTATGTCAATATATATCAAAAATATCTCCATAGTGATTACACAATTAATTATTACTAATTAGTTAATTATTACTAATGTTATATTATCCTCTATGCGTTTGTTATGTTAATTTTTATTTATAATCATTTGCATATATCTAATTTAGTCTACGCTTTTTGTTTATTCTCAAGTAATAGTGAATATAGTTCCGTATTCAGGTATCAGATAAGTAAACTGCCTACCGTAATCGTCAGTTATTTCAAAAGCTCTATTGACACAACATGGTATAGCACTTTTGGTAAATGGGAATGTCCGTAGTGGCGATTCTGTAATGTAATAAAACCATCTTTGAGTACTCGAATATGAATCGTAATTTAAGCCTCTTAAATACTATAATTGTAGTTACTGATCATGTAATAATATTCTTGAAACTCTTGAAACGTTTGTGTCTTCATCGAAGGGCAATTAATTAATATGTGGTCGATGAAAATAGTGTATTGGCCTGATTAATCACTTCACGTAATAAAATACCGATGTGTTTTATAAATAATCTTTGACGTGATTGGAAACCAATAATGCTTTTAACATTAACAAAGTAAGCCTAATTTAGGCAAGTAATAGACTATACAATTAAAAGCTATTATAAAGTGACTAATGTATTGTAAAGTGGTGTTTATTTTCTAGATTGTTTTAATATTCGAATTTACGAATTATTAATCGATGAATCGAATAAAATAATTCGATTGGAAAGTCATGCAATTATACGAATTGTTCAAATGGTTTGAACTTTTAGAACAACCTGAATTATTTGAACAGATTAAATATAACGTTTATAATCATAATTTAATAACATTCAATAATTCTACTATTGGCACATCCCTACTAGCTTCATGTTGTAATGTAGCGATATGTAGCAAAAATATAACGTCCCGTATTATATTTATTTAAATAAAACATAACCGACATAGACGGTTTTTATTGTGTATAAGTAATGTTTAACCACAAAGTCATATGAAGTTAGGAAATGACGAGGTTCAAAATGGAAACGTGCTAATGTTAGACGAGGACTGGATCTCTGGATCTGTCGGAATACAGCTATAGCCGCTATAGGTCCTACACAGTAGTATTTCAACTTGAGAGTGAATCATAATTTAATAACATTCAATAATTCTACTATTGGCACATCCCTACTAGCTTCATGTTGTAATGTAGCGATATGTAGCAAAAATATAACGTCCCGTATTATATTTATTTAAATAAAACATAACCGACATAGACGGTTTTTATTGTGTATAAGTAATGTTTAACCACAAAGTCATATGAAATTAGGAAATGACGAGGTTCAAAATGGAAACGTGCTAATGTTAGAGGAGGACTGGATCTGTCAAAATACAGCTATAGCCGCTATATGTCTTGCACAATAGTATTTCAACTTAAGAGTGGTAGCTTAAAACTTGCTTGCTCAGGTTCCTCCGCGACACTCCCATAGTGCAGATTACGGTTTACCATGGAGTTTTTAGTCGGTTAAAGTCTTTTTTTTATGTCATAAATGGCAAACGAACAGATGGGTCACCTGATGTTAAGTGATCTTCACGTCGGTTTTCTATGAGAGGGTGGTACTACACCGGACGAGTCGACCCATTCGTGCTGAAACCAGTAATAGTTTCAGCGTGGCTGTACCACCCTTTTCCCAGTACGCAGTGGGGTGGTCGACTCAGCTCAGACCCTCCGGACCAGACAGTCCATGAGGATTTTCCCTGCACGTTAAAAAAAAGGGTGGAATTACAAGAGAACCTACCGCCATACCGATGTTTTCATTCACAGAATGCTCAGGTTAGTTATAGCGAGTCGTATATACAAACACACTTACACAAAATTTTACAGTTACGTGAACTATGAAACCAAAGAGCGATATTAAAAAGAGATAAACATATATATGTATGTATACATGATTTAACGTGCGAGAGAATGAGATAGAACATATTATACAGCATTTCCTATTTTCGCGATCTCCTCATTATATGCTTATATGTATGTGTGTGCGGGGAGCCTTGGGGAAAGGCAGCCATAACAAACGCGGTGTATTGTTCATGTGTATCATTTATATGAGTATTTTATCATTTTTCAAAGTTTCACTTCTACCGACTGTGCACACATGAGTTTTTTTTGTAAGTTAAGTTTTAAAATAGCATTAGACACCAATCTCATCTGATGCTAAAGGACGATATATTATGAGATGGTAAACACGCTAAGCCAAATAAGGGACTGCTGGTTCTCAAGTGTGGTTACCGGAACTCACCTATAGGAAATGTAACTGATTTTCATATTGATAATGGTGTAGCTATTCAGGCAGAGTGGAAAGAAAGTCCTACCACCATGGTATAGTTCCATCACGGTATTTTAAAGTAAAATATATATAAATGGGCGTTACGTCGCACTTCCATCTGGAATAGATTGGCCGCTACCATGTCTCCCTGAAACAATCAACAGTAATCAAATCATTATCAAATTTGATATTACTCAAAGCTATTTTATCGATTGTAGTTATTACACGTTAATCTGCAACATATTTTAATTAAGTAGGTATATATTTTTTATATTTACAGTTATATGCCAACCGTCAACCAAGGAACGCGTTTTTAATTCTTTTTATCGTTTTGGTTACAAAAAATTCACTTTCTCTCTTTAGTTTCAGGTAAACTCGGACAAATAAAATCAAACATTTGTGGTTTTTCTTTTCATTGTAGCACAGCAAAATGACTGTACTATGCCTGATGGCGAGCACAGTACAATCCAAAAACAATGGCGACTACCGAGAGATGCGTTATCCCTCGCCGGTCACCACTGTTATGACGGCCTGCGTAAATGTCTCTTCACGTTACGCTTGAAGGCACCCCATGTTATAGGAAGGGGGGAACACACTGGCCGGGAGATTGTTCGAGTAAAACGTGGTAGCGGCCAATCTATTCCAGGCCGAAGTCCATAATAACGTCCTCTATAATTGTTATTGATGGATTTCTGCAAAGTAAGGACTTCTTCACTCAAAGATTTAAACCTATGTCGATCGACGCGGTGACCGAATACGTTAACCACTGGGGCCATCATCGCGTTCAGTAAATAAAATGTTTCGATCAATACTATATACTAAGTTATTGGATTGTGAAGTTAAATTGTAATACACTGGCGTATATCACAGTATATTTGGATCGCTGCACTAGCGGCTGTTCAAAATAGCTACACGAAACAGCACTTACCGCAAATGGTGACACTAGCAGTGGGAACTTTGTAACTTCACACTAGCCACTTCCTTCTGATATATTATGAATATAAATCTTCACGCAACTGTATGGAATAAAATAGGAATGGTAGAAATGGAATTCAACGCGAATAGAAATTCTTATTATGCATATTTATTATTTACTAGTTGACACCTGTGACTTCGCCTGCACATCTTAACAAAGAAAACACACATAAATGAACGCGTAGTGCTTGTAAACATTGCAGTTTTTTAAAATGTTAACAACTTTTTATTTAGTAAAGCTGTCGTGATAAAATTTAATTTTTCAAGTTTTAATCATCTATCATTTTATTTTTTTACATTATAAGGGACACTAGGGTAGTCGCAAGTACGTTGCCGGCCTGTGTTTGGGAAGGCAAGGGGAGGAGGATCTCCAGCGCTCTCGCTGATCGAACGAAACGCAACAATGCAAGCACTGTTACTTCACGTCGGTTTTCTGTGAGAGGGTGGTACTGCGGGGGAGCCGACCCATTCATGCTGAAACCAGTAATGGCTTTAAACAATATAATCTAAGTTTTTTTTACAATATTAATTTTTATCGACTGGATATCCCTATGTCCCAGTGGAAATCAGTACTCATGATGCTGCATAATATGGCTGAATGAAAAAAAGTGCCTGTTGTTGGAATTACATATTTAACTTACGCTTGTATAATATATTTTTCTCCACAGCTCTTCCTTTTATTATTTACTAGCGGGCCTGGCAGACGTTGTCCTGCCCTGATTAAAAATAAATCCTTGAGAAATTATATACCAAAACGTTCCTCACGAATCACTTTATCCACTGGTGAAAACCGCATGCAAATCCGTTCTGTAGTTTTTGAGTTTATTGCGAACAGACAGACAGACAGACGCGGTAGGGGACTTTATTTTATACTATTATTATTTATTTCGCTTCCTCTCAAGAAAGTAGATGAAAAGAAAACTAATCACTGTACCATTTTTTCTTCACCAGGGGTCAAATCTTGATACGGTTCTTCACGAAACAAATAGGTAATTGTGTAGTAACAAATATATTTTTTTAAATTATTTTTCAAAGTAGCGTTAGCGATACTGTGTTTGAAGAGTGACACGTATTGTAGTACTCTGTATATATGATTTCAGACTTTAGTACACGCGCAGCTGTTCAACCATTATGTAAAAGAATTCCAACCGTATTTATTACGAAAAAGTTAAATATGTGTTGAATACTTGTTTAAAAAAAAGTTTGATTACAAAAGAGTGTCTTACCCTTGTTTACAAATGCACATTATTTAAATTTAAATATTCCCTAACACTTGTCTAAGTTGTCAGTTCTTATGTTATAGTTGTGTTTTATTGTATTTCTATTTGCCGGCGAAAGACGTTTCGTAAGCAATTATGAATGTCCTGTCAATTTTACATACGGTCATATTACAAAAACAAAAATGAACATGAGCTTAACACGAGTTTTACTAAGCAGTGCCTAAAATTTTAAACCGAGTTGAACATATATTTAAAATACTTTACTATTTTATGTACATAAAGTTATTACACATATTTTACTGGTGATATTACTGAAAGAGGCACGTTTCTGAATCAATTTCTATTCCGCATCAGTGTATCTAAATAACGAGTTTCGCAAACTCGGTTCCGTAACTCGTCCGATGTCACGTGAATAAGGAAGCATGTTAAGCAATAAATTGCATGAAATGTATCTCTCTTCTCATGCAGTTATTATGTTTGTAAATGCTCCGGTACGAAATCAGTATATCTAAAATAGATATTTAAAATTGTGTTTAATATTGTATCGACTCGCATTCTAACTACTTTGTCTATGAAAGAGATACTAAAGTCGTTTAGACTACGGAGTTACTTGAATAACTCTTGCAAGAACCGATTTTTGTCGTTGTTTTGGTTTAGAGAGAACTAAAAAATTACTTGATTAATACTAAAAGATATAATACACTTGTAAGTAGTGTGCATGTATGGTAGGTAGGTGTTTAACGATCAGCACTCTTGTCAGTTTTGTAAAGATAAATATACCGAAAGATGAAGGTGTAGCTTGCTGGCCATTAAGACAGTCTATGCATACTGGTCATTTGTAAAAGAATAACACATCTATGTCACAATTTTTCCTCAACGAAAAAAAAAATGTTGCGAAGTTAATATTTCATTTTAACATTTATTGTGTTGAATCAAGTAAGGGGGAAAATGCGGTAATAATGAAATAGTTTAAAACCATCGAGTAATTAGTATTAAAAAATCGTTATCTGCGTCGTGTGTGTGTATGTCCTTACTTCTTCTAAACTAAGCACAAATTGAATGTTTATATATAACTAGCTTTTGCTCGCGGCTTCGCTTGCGTTAATGTAGTTTTATTATGTATTAATGTAGTTCTATTCCTCGAGAACTGTTTGTTCACTTTCTGGTTGAAATTTACTTTTTATAATATTGGTATAATTGGTAAATGGTAGTTTTATAATATTGTCATTTTTATTATGGTATATGCGAACTATATTAGCATAAAGTAGATAAAAATCGATACCAATGGCAAACAAGTTTTACGGGGCCCTTAAATTGCTAGCGTTGACTAGACCTTATGAGTTATATCAAAATAATATGTTACGGAATTATGTATCTTACCAAGGGTTACAAAATAGTTCACGATAGTATGTATATATCTATCACCAAAGGATAATTCAGTACAAGTAAAAAAAGACACATTGAGTAACAGAAATTACGAAGCTTCTTTGATTTTGGTAAACTGTAAATATTAAAGTGCCAAGAATTGGATCGTATAGTGTGAGTATTTAAATCGCATAGATCTCTATGACACTACATTAATAAGTACATAAAACTCAAGAGAAGTCGAGGTAGGTTGCTCACACTCAATAAAATGAATAGAGAATGTTTAGTTAATGATCATTTAAGATATAAAGTAATACAAAAGGAATTATTAATAATTGTTACTCAAGATCATATAGAAGGAATACATAAGCGATATATTTCGTAAAGAAAATATAACAACATAAACTATAAGAAGCTTACGTCCGGTTACCTTTATTGAAAATGATCACAAATATCGTCTCAAACTTGAGGAAACTGTCCCATAAATACATTTTATAGAATATACGATTGAACGTAATACGAGTTACAAAGGCCTTAGAATCCATAGGTACATAAAGAGGGATAAAAGTTTTACTGAACATAAAAAGAGACACGTCGAAAATCTGCGCTCATAAAACACGCCACTGCTTAGAATGTTCACCGACTACATATTCTCCTCGAGCGTATCTTTAATATTTTATCAGGTAGCAATTGATCGTTTTTGTTAATTATTGTTTATAAATCTGTCATGGCTACGTCTCTTTTACGCTGTTTGCGTAATTCGATCATTCCTAAAGTCATATCAATACTAATATTATAAAGCTGGATGGTTTGTTTGTTTGGTTGGTTGAACGCGCTAATCTCAGGTGCTACTGGTCCGATTTGAACATTTATTTCAGTGTTAGATAAGTCATTTATCAAAGAAGGCTATAGGCTATTATACTATTAGATTATTGCTAAAGTCATATCTATACTAATATTATAATTCTGAAGGGTTTGTTTGTTTGGTTGAACGCGCTAATCTCAGGTAATACTGGTCCGATTTGATAAATTATTTTAGTGTTAGATAAGTCATTTATCAAAGAACGCTATAGGCTATATCATCACGCTAAGACCAATAGAAGCGGAACACCAAAAATGTTTCAAAATCGTTTTTTTTTCTCCTTTTTAGAGCTTTCGCTGCGTATAAGCGTTAGCCCAAAGTAACTATTCCATGAGGGCAAAGTCACGGGCAGAAGTTAGTTAGACATAAATTTAAGATACCTATTTGTATTTATCACAGGAAGCTGGAGGTGTTTGAGCGATGGGGATTCAACGTTCGTCGACTTCAGTTCAAATCCTCCAGTGAGTCGGAGGTCCCAATGGAAGAAATTATCGTAATACAGCATGGTGTTAAGGTTTCTTTTCCAACCCACCTGATTAGATACCTATAACATAATAACCTAACCTACAAGATATTTAAAAAATGTTATTTCATATAGTATCCACGTTGTTAAATAATAATCTTAGTGATCTTATTTTTTCTGTATAATATTATGTTCTATACTTCGCGGGCACGGCGAACGTTGCCTTGATAAAAATAAACCTTGACCTTGTATATAATTTATACCTGAACCTTCCTCAAGAATTACTTTATCTATTCAAATCGCATGAAAATCCGTTTACTGGTTTTTAAGTTTATCACGAACAGACAAACAGACGTGGCAGATGCCTTTTTTTATAATATGTAGTGATATATAACTTCTTTCTTTATAATATATTCATATTTATAATGAAAATACAGTTCCTTTGACGCTCAATCATGTAAAAGCTACTGAATGTATCGGCATAAGGCCTTTTTTTATAATATGTAGTGATATATAACTTCTTTCTTTATAATATATTCATATTTATAATGAAAATACAGTTCCTTTGACGCTCAATCATGTAAAAGCTACTGAATGTATCGGCATAGGACTATGA
>MU159375.1:196379-235677 GCA_015888305.1 Antheraea pernyi | reverse complement strand
TTAAAAAAAAAAAAAAAAAAAAAGGACGAAACTACCTATGGCTCAGAAAATTGGATCAATCAGGATATTTACGAAAGTAGGAGGAATGCAGTAGAATATGATGTTGTCAATTCATATGTACAGTTATATAAAAGTTAGCATTGTTAAAATAATATTTTAATGTTTTTGGCATGTCAAATGTATATGATATTACGAAAGCATTATTTCTTGATGAGACATATGAACTAACGGTTCCCGGTTTTCAAGCTACCTAAGTACTTACAAAGGAATATCCTCGGAAACTTCATCACATAGTTATGTTTGTAGCTCGCATTTTTATGCAAGTAAGGTAACTTCTATGCAAATTGGTAGCTGCATAAGATAGGTCATTTATTTTTATAAGTCATGCGTAACTTCCATTTTTTGCTCATTTAGGGCTATTTATTTATCAAGTTATATTACACAAAATAATCTATCGAATAGGGAATTACAGACTTAATTATGCGTATGCTAATTGTATGTAACATTTACCTAATTACCAGGTTTTACTACTAGGTGCGGATGAAAACTATGAGCCTAATTTCTTGTATGAGCAAATTAACTAATAGGCATTAAATGTTCCGGCATGTCACATAAAACTGAAAAAACAGTGCTGCGTTAGGAAAACGTATAATTGTGATTTTATTTCTGTTTGAGACTAAGAAATAACTAATTAATTTGAACTTTATTAAGAAATAAAATTTAACTGTATTTTAAAAGACTGGTTAGCCGAAGTAACAGCTGTTCGGCCTCATTTGGAAATGGATTTGGAAGTGAATTGATTAGGACTACGTCTAGACAAAGATATTTTAAGACGATTCTCAGTAAAACCAAGTTATGGTATTTTTAATATAAAGCTGGTCTTATGTTGAACTAAAGTAAATAAAATTACTAATCTCCTTGCTTTCGTGAACACCACTAACGAGACGGAGGCCAACGAACAGGTTGGTCACCTGATTTTAAATGATCACCACCGTCTATAGACATTTGCAACATCAGAAAAGTCGCAGGTGCGTTGCAACCTTGTGTTTAGGGGAGGGGAGTGGGGAATTGGGAAGGAGGGAAGGGGGAGAAGAGGTGGGTTATCCGGCACTCTCACTGACCGAACTAAACGCAACAATGCAAGCACTGTTACTTCACGTCGGTTTTCTACGAGAGTGTGGTAGTACCCAAAGCGAACCGACCCATTCATGCTGAAACCAGTAATAGCTTCAGCGTGGCTCTACCGCCTATAAAAGTACCATATGTATTAAAAACTCATATATTATTGTGTAAGTGTGATATATAACATGATTGCAATTACGTGCAGTGAAATTTAATTTCGTTTCAAGATTGCTAACTGCTGCTACTCAGTAACGTACGACTGCTTTTTGTGAAATTTTTAATATATCTAATGACAATGTTTTAGTTTGGCAAAGAAGTATAGCAAGGTTTTAGCTGCCGTGTTAACCTATTGCATATATATGAGTTTTATTCTTCAGCCTTCCTGTTTGCTGTATTACTGGTGTGGCTAAATGCAATACATGCGAAGGCCAATTTGCAAACCTTTATGCAAATAAGGCTAACTACAAATTAACATGCCATTTGTAGCCCTAAATTGCTGCATTGTCTTGTCCTATATATAGAAAGGCCTTCACTGCTAAATATATTTTATTATATTTTAAATATATTTTTTAAATAACATATTTCGCTTTTGTATTTATGTTACTTAATTGTATTGTCTTAGTAAAATCATTTTTAAGTGTTTTTTTTTAATATGAGGACATAATTAACATATTCCAACAATCGAAACAATTACCTATGGCTTGTGTTATAGTAACTAAACAGGTGATGTACCTATAATTATATACACTTAAGGCTCGATTCACACTATGATGCCGCTCACGGTCCAGTCTCGCTCCGGTCTCGATCCGATCTCGCTCCGGTCTCGGTCCGATCAAATCTCGTTGTATCTACACAGTTAGTTCCACAGTCAGTCTATCTATCTTATATATTTCTTTAATAATATATAAAATATTTATTGAACGTGCAAAACAGTTAACTATTCTTTTAAAATTTTTGTGAATTTCACCATATACACTTTTTTCTCGGAAAAAGCATTTATAGAAAAGTTGGCGAAACTAATTATTGTACTTTTTTTTTATTGTAGCGCGGCAAAATGACTGGACTGTGCCTGATGGTAAGTATCGTACAATCCAAAAACAATTGCGACCACCGAGTGACACACTATCCATCGCCGGTCGCCGCTGTCACGCCGGCCTGCAAAAAGCCTGGATATGCACAGGCTGATCCCGAAACGCGGCCCTCAGAAGCGAATCACTATGACGGGGTTTATTTATGTATGTATGTGTGATTATTTATTATTCATAATCAAATGTTATAAATCACACGCATAAAGTATACCTTTTACAGAATTCCACGATTTATTACTAGCCATGACTAGAAGAAGAGCTACACGACCGAACAACGACTGAAGTTAAAACTAAAATGTATTCATACTATCGGTACAAGCCCTGACAGGTCCGATCTTACTGCAGTCAAATATCTTTATCGACCAACCGGTACCGGTGCGATATCGAATGGTAACTATAGTGATACGATAGTGAGAATACTCCGATTCCTTCTTGTTTACCGAACCGAGAACGAACGGAGACTGGAACGAGATCGAATCGCGAACGGCATCATAGTGTGAATCGAGCCTAAGGCAGACACAAGATTAATAATTATCAGTAATGTGTATGGGTCGAACCTCTGTGAATTGCTCTGTAAGAGGAATTATTATCACTATACTAGGAGTCTAGCTAGCTACCACCCTCGAGTTGAAGGTCTGTTGTCTAGCACCTGTTAGTGTATTCTGGCATTACTATCAAACACTAAAACCTATAAAGTATAAAAAAGATCTGCTATTTAAAGCTTCGTTCTCGAATAATACAGGTTCTTGCTACAATAAATTTAAACCTTCCGTGTTGAACACAACGTAATTAATAGTATGGCTGGTGACAGGTTCGTTGACGTTCCTTTAGACTGAAAATAGCTTGCTAAGTACCGATCGAAGTATTTTGAAACTTCAGAACTATTTATAACATTAGTATGCTTCTAATTTAAATTAGAATTTAAATATCAGAATTTTCATGAGCAAACGTTATCGTATGATACAAAAAGTTAAGGCTGTCATAAAAGACTGCTGACAGAAATGAAAACTCGAAACTATGGAATAACTGTGTACTCCTTTGAATTTTTAAATTAATTATGGTTTGAATTATATTTCATAACTTTTACATTGAAATTATTAAGATTAATCAGGTTTTCACATCTATTGACACTCGGAGCAATAGTTATGTACATGGCTATAAAGTTTATTATTCATCAAACATATGATAGGCTGCACAATCTGAATACAAATTATCAATATTAGATATACGCAGGCCGTTATACTATGCGTCGCTAGTCTAACGTAGCAAGCGCAATACGATCGGTCACGCTTACTAGCATGTCATTACACGAAACGCGCTTAAAGAAATTCTCAGTCCAAAAATAAGAATGTTTGTTTTTTCACTATGACGATAGCACATAGTAAAAGAAAATTAGTCACAGACTAGGTAACGCGATGGCCGCACACACATATACACTTAATAATAAAGTTACGACAGTTGATACCTTATAAAAGAAATTTCTACCCGTAAAGGTTTTACGTTAATACCTGGAAGTTAGACCAAGAGGATTATTGTCAGGTAAAACCGCGATGTAGTACAGAAATCCACAGTAAGGTTAATGTGAATTGTTGGTTGTGGTTTAGACATATTTACTTTTGTCTGGTCTTTATTTAAGTTATTCACGCTGTTACAATATGTGGGAAATATCTTTATTTTATAGAAATAATTTAATTTTACCCCTTTTTAAATTATTTTTAACGCAGTTAGGTAAACTTAAATCAGTTCAGTATAAAGCACCAACTATCGTGGAAGGAATCAACCAAGCAACAGAGCCTCAATATAGGCATTCACAGTTCGGCAATTCAAGATGTTAGTCGGTTCTTAGCGGTCGGCCAACTCGCACTCCATCCCCGATATCCCGCGCGGCACCGCGCACTAAAGTTTAGAGGTAAAGAGGTTCTCTGTGTATCAAAAAGTGAGTTAAATTAGAGACACGCTACAGTAGCAACAGCGTTCATTATTGTTCAATTATTTCAACAAGTCTTATCAAAGTAAACACAGTTATTTTAGGTTATATACCTTTGCCTATAATAGTAGCATTTTAGAGGTCTTGAAACTATTATTGAGTACTTAGAGCTGAACAATTTTTCAACGAGGCCACCATATGAGATAGTTCTCCTTTACCTCTACTTTTATTTGGTTCTTGTTTATCTTGCTTTTTGACGTATATTTTGTACAATGTTTACACAGCTTACAAGAGTTGTCCCAAGATCCCACAACCTACAGTCTTTATCAGTAAGTAGGTTATGAAATGTAAAAATAATATTTTTTCTTATGTGATTGGAAGTTTCACTGGTTAACACGTTCAAGGATACAAAAAACTATCTCTTAAGATTTATAAAATTACTATACGTTACTATAAAATAGGTATTATATATTTCTATTCATGTTTGTATAACCAAACGAAATAAAATCTGCTATTTGTACATCAACAAAAATTAAAATATATTTGGAATTTAAAAAAACCCTTATCATTATTTATTATATAGTGTAAAACGAAGCCCTCTGCCGCGCCTGTCTTTCCTTCTGTTTGCGATAAACTCAAAAACGACTGAATGAATTTTCATGCGGGTTTCTCTAATAGATAAAGTGAATTACGAGGAAGGTTTAGGTTTATAATTTGACTATATTTTTTTAATTATCAAGCCAGGACTACGTCCATCTGGACCGCTAGTTGAGAATAATAACATATTCTTTTACCATTTGTTTGTAATTAAAGATAATAGGCTTTTTAATAATAATTCAACTACAACGTAATTAATAACGTTGAAGTTGTTCAACATGTTGGCATATCAATAGGATTTTATAAAACTAGTTTTTCCTAAGCATTTTTGTAAGGCACTTAGAAACGACTGCTCAAGGTGAGATTACGCGCATTTTCTTGAATTTATTGCCTTACAGTGCGTTTGTCTTCATCCTGCCATCGTTTCTGTTACTTAAATGAGTTATTAAATAGATCTATAATGTCTGGTAGGAAGATTATAATATTGCTTTTTTAAATAAAATAATTCTGATAAAACGCTGCTATTCTAAAATATAAATGTTTTTTTTTTTAATTCTTAACTAGTATATTTAGCGTAAGATTAACTTACATTGCTACAAATATATTTCTAAATACCGTCGTACTATTCAGTTTTTACTTCTAAATTAAATATACAATTACAGTATTCAGCATTTAAGTGGAGATATTCATTATTTTATCTGAACCAGAGGAAAATTTTGTACTCTTAATTGAGCTTGACGTTTAACAATATTATTATTTAATATCTTTTTATAGCACCAAATACTAATATGTAATGGTTAATTAAGACATTAATATTTGTTAAATACATAAAAGACGATAGAGGAAAAGCTTTGAAGATTGACGAGGACATAGAGTCGTTGGAAGAAATATTTTGAAAGACTGATGAATGAAGAAAATGATAGGACCGGAGAGTTAGAGACCATGCCGTCAAATTTAGGCGTTGTACCAGAACTAAGAAAAGGATGAAGTAAGAAAAGCTGTGAATGGTATGAAAAACGGAAAAGCCATTGGGCTAGATAGCATACCTATTAAAGTATGAAAGTTTTTAAAAGTAGATGGATGGATGTGGCTGACTTTAGTTTTTAATAAGATCTTAGTAGAGAAAGTGATTCCAAGTAAATGGTGCAATAGCATAATAGTGCCTATCTTTAAGAATAAAGGTGATGTGAAGGACTGTAACAATGATCGAGGAATATAGCTGAAGTCACACAGTATTATTACTTGAGAAAGATTGATAGTGAGATGAGACTGAAGTAACTCACAATCAATTTGGGTTTATTCATGGACGTTCGACAACAGATGCCATTTTCGCATTTCTGTGACTGTGCGAAAAATACAGAATTTGCATATGGTGTTTCTTGATCTAGAGAAGGGATATGATAAAGTACCCCGTGGTGTTCAGTAGCGGGCTCTGAAAAAAAAAAGAGTGCATGGGAAGCACATACAACTTATTTGTTGTATGTACAGTCAAGCTAAAACACACGTTAGGTCCGAATCTGGAGTTACCGATAATTTCAATGTGGCTGTAGGTTTGTACCAGAGTTCAGGTTTAAGCCCTTACTTATTATTTCTTGTTATGGATGCGTTTACATAAGACATACAGGAGGAGACACCCTGGTGTATGCTGTTTGCTGTTTTGTGAAGATGCTGCGGATGTCCAGAGTAGGCTAGTAAAATGGCGAAAAAAACTGGAGAAAGTTGGTTTGAAAATTAGTATACTAAAAACTGAACATTTGTTTTGCGACATCGGTAGTCCATCCGGTTTTTCTCCTATAGCTTTAAATGGTTATATCCTTACCAACCTGCTGTGATTTCCGGTATCTCTGTTCTTTGATCCGTAATTACGGTTGCATATACAAGGAAGCGAGGAATAGGATAAATGCAGGGTGTATGGCGAAAGGTGAAAGGCGAAAGGTGTCTAGTGTGGCTTGTGACACACGAGAATGCTCTTGCAACTCAAGGGGAACGTCTATAAAACTATTACAAGACCAGTCATGTTATATGCATCTGAGCGCGGAGCGACGAAAGAAATGGATGAGAGAACACTACATGTGGCAGAGATGCGAATAGTTAGGTGGATGTGTGGAGTAACTAGTAAGATGTGGTTAAGATTAAGAATGAATATATCAGAGGAAGTTTGATAATAGCACCAGTGACAGAGAAGTTAAGGAGTAATAGGTTAGCATGGTATGGGCATGTTATGAGGAGAGATGAAGACCATGTAACTAGAAAAGCTTTGAGTATGATGGTGGGTGGATATAGGAGTAGAGGAAAACCGAATAAGGTATGCATGGATTGTGTGTAAAATGATGCGTGTAAAAGGCGTGAATACTGAGATGACATTTGATAGGCGAAAGTGGAAAAGGAAAACATGTTCTGCCGACCCTACTAAGATGGTTTGCCGGAAACCTACCCTCCCCCTCCCCTTCCTTCTTTCCTTCCTCTCTTCCCCCCCCCCACCTTCCTCACAGGCTGGCAACGCACTTGCGACTCCCCTGGTGTTGCAAGTGTCTATGGACGGTGATGAGCACTTAACATCAGGTGACCCATCTGTTCGTTTGCCTCCTATAATATATTTTAAAAAAATGGTGACTTTAATAGGGTCATTATATAATAATTACAAATTTAGGTCCTTTTTCAACATTTATAGTTACCAATATGTCGTGACCTGAAGCAAAAATTTAATATGGTGGGTTTATAAATTATTATGATTAATATTTACATGTGACGAATGGACTTTAATTAAGTGACTGTTAACTGATTCTCCTAGGAGTCTCAGTTTTAGTACAGTCGTAAAGCAAACAATGTCGTAGAAAACACTAGAAATTTTACATCAAACGATTTTAACAAGTGCATTGACTGTAACTTTAATGCTTTTATATTAATATGTGGACATCTTCGTTTGTAGACGAGAAATTTATAGCCTCGTCTGCTTGTAGTATTTATTGAAGAAAAAAAATGTTATGTTTAGGTACTAGTAACATAGGCCCTATTTCATTTTCAAAATCCACATTAACATGAGCGAAGGTACGGGTTAAGTTAGTCACTTATAAACTACTATATTACAGTAGATTTTTTCACGGAGCGACTATAAACATAATTATTAATAGATCGGTGGTAAATTCGCTGGAAAGCTGCGCCATAGGGATATGGCAACGAACTTTAAATTGAGCCTGAATTATTGATATAGGAAAACAACTGTTGAATGACGATACGGCATTTTAAAATGCTCTCGAATACATACATTATTGGTCGCTATGAATTCATTGACGTTGTCCAGCAACCTCTGTACACTCTTCTGGCGTGTTATATTATGATATAAAAGGAGGTTGTATATAAGTCTTATAAATATTAACCACGGCTTTCGGTTCGCGGCTTCACTCGCAAAGGTTTGTACAGTTTAGAAAAAAGTTTATGGGAACAAAGGTGTCGATAAAAAACTAGAATACAATAAAACGTACTCCTTTGTATCACATATTGGTACAACACATATTGCAACATTATGTGGTGCTAAAATAACTAGATTGCTGTTAAAAATTACTCTAAAACGGGTCATATCAAATAAATTTCATCCAAATAATATTATTCGTCATACGAATTTTATCACTCTTTTCATATTCTCAGGCGTTGAGTTTCGAGAAGATGCATTTCAATCGATACATAAAGTATAATAGCAACAATCTCTTCTGTTACCAAATTTTTATTCTTAGTATATCTAAGTTAGGCAATAACTCTGTCAAGAACAATGAAGAAAACATAACTCACGAGCTTCGACATGAAACGCCTGTAACTGGGTAATTTAAGGTATCATTTGAAACAAAATAAAACTGAATAACAAACACCTTTCCTATATCAATGATATCTGTAATAGTCCTTGACATACTTTGCTTCAGACAGTTCTTATGTAAATGGACATACTTTGCATGGTTCATTACATTTTACGTTGGTATCACGTTTATTGACAAACTATTTTGGTACCTGCGGTATAGTTCTCTTGAAAATAGTTTTCTTATGTCATGGAACCTATTTCTTTAATTTAAATGAATTATCAGCTGCATTTTATTTCTCAATTGTAGTTTTATCGCTGCTACAATTTTTATCGATTTAAGTTATTTCTGTTAAATTTTATGGTTACAGCTGAACCGATGTGAATAATGATATGATGAAATGATATGTTGTTCAAATAATACTTTAAAAAAATCTACTTAAATTTTATTCGTATGCAGAGATTCTAAATATTTATATCAACAAGATCTTATACTCTTCTAACAATCGGAATTCAAGTCGTTCTCTTCGATCGTGGGGATTTGGTATTCTATTACCAAATGTAAAAACTAATGGATAAAGTTTGTACAAGGGTATACTCGTATATGCAGAAAAGTAGCAAATAATTTTGAAGTTGACATAAGTACGCGACGTTTTACATTTTAAAAACGAATAAAAACAAAATATATTGTGCATTGAATCCTGGTGGATCTACGAATAATGTAAGTTATTTTAGAATTGTTTCTTTTTCCGTTGTTTATTATTGTGAAATATTTAAAAAAGAAAGATATAAATAGTAGCTAACAAAGTCACATTAGCATTTATAATATTAGTAAAGATTTTTTACCATTATCTAGCGACTTCGCTCGGATTAGTATACATTTGATAGTAATTTATTCTGGATGAAATTGTATCATTGTATATGCAAATATACATGATAATCAGTCGAGTAGTGCAGGTGTGAAAAAGTATCAAACAAACAAACTCACATTTACAATATTAGTTAAGAGTAATTTCCTATCAAACAGCTCGGGAATAAAATAAACAACATCTCATTTGGAATTTGGATTTCTCATTATTTATATTACTCCTATGCTTATATATATCAGGGATATATTCTATAATCCTGAATTACAACATTTGACAAAAACGTATTTGTAACTTGTAATTGCAGCATGCGCTGTAAATCTAAACATCGTCTAAAGTGAAAATGGATATAGGCTCTTCTTTCTCTACTATACCTCTAAAATTGAACTAGCTTAAAAGGAAATCTTTTATTTAATGGAATTATATTTGGTTTGAAATGTTGGTATATCCATGTTTTTACGCCAGGCATCGATATATTTATTGTTAGTTGTTTATAATAATAATTTGAAATAATTACTCGATTCAAACAGCGTAAGATCGGTCGCTATGTTGGAAAAAGGCTATTTCTAGTAGTGAATGCCTTCAAATCAAACATGATTAAGCAAAATGATTTTAAAGCGCAAATTATATGATAGAATAAGCTGTAATTAAGACAAATGAAAAAAAAAAACCTAGTAATAATGTATTAGAATAAGAGCAAAAAATTATGGCTGAATTGAATTAAAAGAGATAACTGAAAAAATTATTAATGTAAAAAATGTCTCGGATTATGTCTGAGGATATGGGGACTTTAATAAAAAAAAAAAATCAAACATGTCGAAAAGACTAATTATAAAACTAACAGTTTGTATGTGATAGCCGTCAACAAGTTGGGATCTTCTTCAGGTGCAACAGACACGCAAAAGATGTCATTACATCGTCTGATCTTCCTAGCATTTACTGTTTATTTTTTTAAGGATTCAAACTCATAAATATAATGAAAACACGTAATAATAATAAGTACAACTAAGAAGTTCAAGTCACTACTTTATTATCAGTACTTAAGCAAGTAAAGGTTACTGAAAGAGGAGGGCGTATTACAAGGATCATAAAAGATTTCTTTTATATATATGTAGCTTTTCCTTCTCATTTATATAGTTTTGTAACTACTGTATTCATTATTGATAGTTTTTTATTTAAAACCTGTGATGCCATGTATTTCTGATTATTTGACATACCAATCTATAATCACTTTATAAAAAGGTTACAAAAGAAACCATGATAGTCAAGAATGCCAGGATAGGTGGTTGACGATAGATTTTAATCCTAAGGGTGTTAGCTAGCCAAACGGGCTTAAAAAACTCTACAATCACGGTTTTATTACACTGCTCTCTCACAAAGATTCGTAATTACGTCAATCGACGCGCTATTAGAATATACGAACTTAGCCATTAATTTTTATATCATAGGTGGTAACCGAACAGGTGGGTCACCTGATGGTAAGTGATCACCGCCGTCCATAGACACTAGCAACACCAGGGAAGTTGCAAGTGCTTGCCGGCCAATGTTGCTAATGTGATATGGCTGGAGATAGATTTTTTTATGCTTGATAGGTTTTAGCATTTGACCACGTTCTGATTTGATGTTAAATAATGATATGGATTAAGGTGGTAAGCACGCTAAATCTAGAGATGGATGGCTCTCAAGTGCACTTACGTGAGCACACCAACAGATCTTTGGCCATGGCAAGTTGAGAGAGGTAGCTAGTCAGGCGGAAAAAGCCCTAATCATCATGCGTGGCTTCACCACGACGATTACCTTCACCAAAAGCCACGACTCAGTTACTAGGATACCAACAGATGTTTGACCAAAGATTTTCAACTTGAGAGAGGTAGCTAATCAGGCGGAAAGAGCCCTACTATCGTGCGTGGTTTCACAACGATTTTCTTCACCAAAAGCTCCAACTCAGTTCTTTAGATTCGAACCAATATCCACCGAGGGGGTGTCCGGACACACTATTAACTAAGCAGTCATCGCTTAAAAAGGCAGACAGAAGACGCGAAAACTAAACCTTGCTAACTCAAGCGAACACTTTATAAACTAGAACACTCAAGCAACGAAAGTTTTGTTTTGATCATGACAACTGAATAAAAAAATGTTTCGTGCAATGAAACAACAGCAAGAGGTGACCTCAACCTATATCATCCATTGACGTGTTCAGTTCATCGGTTACAGTTATAGCATTATTAACAGTCGTTTAATTGTACCTTGTAAATGCCGTTTGCTTTTGATACGAACCACAAAGATATCAAATAGTAGTCATTCGTGAAATCCATTTAAAAATTGACTCGGCCCGCATCAAACAGGACAAACGTAATTTTAAAGACGTTCTCAGTAAAGTTTCCATTACCAGGATTTGAGCAAAATTGCGTTATCTACTTTAGAAGCTTCTTCTGCTTATAAAATTCAACTCCACGTATTAGGAGGTAATGGTCAGTTCCGTCTATATTTTTCGTAAAATTTTGTTGCCATTAACGTATGGATTTCTTTTAAAGTTTTACTCCAATATGTCTAAAGTCCCTATTAAAACTTGTTCTGCTCTTTAATTCTTGGACAACACTGATTTCACGTGCTTTAATTTATTTTCCATCGTCCTTAAATTCACATCAACAAGTCTTTTAAGGGCTCGTATAAGAAATACTAAAGTAATTAAAAATACATTATCCATTCACATTTTTATTGTAATTTGGATTACTTTCCCAGACTTTACATTTACAATAACAATTTGTATGTAGTATAGAGATTCAGAGATAATAATGTCTTCTAAATTTATAAGTACATAATATTATATAAAAGTTTTACATCTCTCTGCAATTATTTTAAATAATAATGAATGTCCTTTATTTTATTTCTCTTTTTTGCGTAATTTCAATAATGTATAAAATGTGTTATAGAATCTTAGAGTAACTAACGCCCTGCATTAAAGAATAAAATTAAAGTGTTTATTTTTTCTTTGGATTAATCTCCTAAACTGCCGAAACGATTAAGACTTCACTTTTGCTGGCAGATAGGTTTTTTGTTTTTTTTTTCGAACTGACTACATTCTTGACGTAGCAAGGTCTTATCAACTTCACCGGACTACGCAGATAGGAGGCTATTCAGGGATTTATCTAGGTTACATATCATTATGCTTTTGTATGGAAGCAGTAATGAGAAACTTTTACAAATGTAACTTAGCATCAACTATCTTCTTCTATACATAGAATATAAATCTAACGTGTCCGTACTTTTTCGGATTTCGTGAAAAAAAATGTTGCAGGTGTCTAATAATAAATAATGAAATACGCTTCAATCATTTTTAGAAATGTCAGTCTATCTGTCTGTCTGTTTGTAGGAACACGCATCAGTGATAAAGTAATAATGGGTTCGCAATAAAGCATATCCTCGAGAGCAACTTAGTCTTTGTTTCATTAAAATCGGTCTACTCTATCAAAATTTATTGTAATTTTAATGACGGGCCGAGTTCACTACGAGAGAAGATCTATACAAATATTATAAAGCTGGACGGTTTGTTTGTTTGGTTGAACGTGCTATTCTCATGAACTACTGGTCCAATTTGAAAAATTCGTCCAGTGTTAGTTAGCTCATTTATCGAGAATGGCTATATACACCATCACGCCAAGTCCAATAGGAGCGGAGTAACAATAAAGAATGTTTCAAAATCGGGGTTTTTCCCTTTTGAAAACTTTCGCTGCGTGTTAGCGTCAGAAGGTAAGTAATACATAAATTAATAATTAATATAACATTCGATTTTACCTCTTGACCTCGTTCACCGAAGACACATTCTAATAAAATTTCATTAGTCAGAAAAGATTTACGTGCCAAGTTAAAAGTAAATCAGAATTCAATAATGCATTACGGTATGCGTCAGACCATACAAATGAGCATTCATGTTTCATTTCATTTATGCTTACACGTAAGCAGGAATTAATAATATATTTCGTACAAACGCAAACTGAACGTACGATAAATAAATTGAAATTAAGTGCTTTTATTTAATACTAGCTGTTCCCGTGACTTCGTCCGCGCGGATTAGTTACTAGGATTGGGGTGTAAGGGGTGTCGAATAACACTAAGACTTGAGACGCTCAAGCCAACCTCACCTGCGTGTGGTGCACCCTGCTGAATAACGAACGAGGCAATGGCGAAAGCGGGGTGGTAGGGTTTTACAGCCCGACTGGGTCGCCACCACCACGTATGTGGCGAAAGAGCCCGTCATAGTGATTCGCTTATGCGGGTCGCGTTTCGGGATCAGCCTGTGCATATCCAGCTTTTCGCAGGCCGGAATAACAGCGGCGACCGGCGATGGATAGTGTGTCGGTGGTCGCCATTATTTTTGGATTGTGCTGTGCTTACCATCAGGCACAGTGCAGTCATTTTGCCATGCTATAATAAAAAAAAAACTTTGGGCTAACGCTACGCAGCGAAAGAAAAAGGAAAAAAACTCCGATTTCGAAACATTCTCCATTGTTGCTCCGCTCCTGTTGGTCTTGGAGTGATGAGCTTGTATAGCCTGTAGCCTTCCTCGATAAATGACCTATCTAACACAGAAATAATTTTTCAAATCGGACAATAAGTTCCTGAGATTAGCGCGTTCAACCAAACAAACAAACCCTCCAGCTTTATAAAATTAGTATAGATATAATTTTCAATTGTTATGAGGATTGTAGAATCATTGTTATAAGATCAACGTCATTTTCTAGAAGTGTCAACGCGTTATCTCCATTTATTTATTTCTTAAGTATGACCTAAACTGTTACGCGAGTTATTGTTAGCCTAGAAATATCACTTTTAAATTCACTTACTTATATGAACAAGAGATTCTAAGTTAAGATGTTAGTATGAGTTCGGGTATAAGTTATATAGAAGATATAACATTGAATATACCTGTGAATAAGGAAACTGCAACTACAGGATTAGGGATCATCAATGTCCTGCTATAAGTAATATTCACCAATCATTTTAACTCTACATGTCTTGTGTAGAAATAAGGATTGATTGTTATTTATATATCTTACCATAGTATAACGGTCCTACTTTGTTAAAGGTTAGATTGTTGGTTATAGTCTAAAAACAATTTCTGTGAAAATCCGAACCATAAAATATACATATCTCTTAAGACAAAACACAATTTATTCCTAATTTGACTCGTGATATTTTGTTTTCCAAACAAGTGTCAGAAACATAGATCACTTCTCTTTATCTTTGTTCTTTATTTAAAAATGTGTTTTGCTTTATTTCATATTTTTTATCCATTCTCCACAAATAAAACAACTTATAGAACTGACAATGTTACTTTTATTTTTCAGTTAAAACATATTTCTCTTTTATTTGCATGATTAAACAAACAACTATGGCTGATACTTAATGTAATATTCCTACAAACTTGCATATATTATCACCGTTTCTACCCTAATAGTGTATTGTTTGAAATATTTCCCCAACTTCATTTACAAGTGGCAATTGACATTATTAAGGACCAATGTATCTGGACCTTTGCATTTCTATTTAGGGTTTCGTTAACAGAATCAAGAAGTTACAATGAAATTATGTTTTCGGAAGCTTTTTCTTTTTTGCGACAGTAGAAATCCAGGAGCGGATATATTCTAGTCGGTCCTGAGGAGATGGGCCGGGGGCCTATCTTCTCATTGCACAGTTCCAGCGGACGAGAGGAGGCAGCTGGTGTGTACCCAGTCTGCCTCTCTATAGGTAGGATCCCGGCGGTGACCTTCCGCCGGGCGGACTGTTGGGGCGGCTCTATTGTACGATCCCTTGCCGCCCCAACAATCACGGTCTGTTAGTACACCGTGGGGTTTTAGTCCGTGCGAGTCGGACATAATGGGAGGGTCGAGTATCCATAAGGGATTTCCACACGTTAAAAAAAAAGGAGCAGATATATTTCATGCGAATCTAAAATATGTTTAGTTAATATGTTATTCGCATGAATGAGTAAATATGGTGATTAGGAAACTGAAAATCTGAATAGATTTTGAAGTATTCATACATCATACACAATGCGATAAAACATTAGAACGCACGAATAGGAGAGAATACGTAAAATTGAAAGTGTCAATCATGAAAAGATATGAGACGAAAACAAACATAGATTGATAGTGGAAAATATGATAGTATAAAGTAGCAATAACTAAATATATCTGTATACTTTTTAGGCTTCACAAACAGGGGTCACGTTATTTTAGACGGCTTGATACAAACTTGCGACCACGATTTGGCATTCATCCAATGAATTCGTGTGTTTTTCGCCGCGAACTTTACGGATGGAGTTCATAAGGCACCTTAATTTGCACAGTAATTCGTGATTGTTGACAACTTCGCCTTATTTAGATACAAATATATATTCTTAGTGATTTTTATATGTGATTTCTGATACTTTTACGTAGGGAGCAAGTTTGAACCAGGGTTATGAAAATAATCAAACACCATCTTTTTATTGTTGAACTAGAAAATATAATGTTATTTTCCATTGAGATCACTATTTATAAGTGATTTATTTTAACTTAGGCTCATCTAGAATTATGAAAAGTGGTTTTCAGTCCATCCGCATAGTAAACGACGCATGTTGTACAAGTTTAAAAAATTATCTCTTGCTTTTGAAATGCATACGTTAGAGAATATAATGAGTTTGCACATACGGTAGATACATGTTACAGAAATTGTATTAGCATGCTCAGATTTTGCAAGGGAAATCCAGGTGTCATGTGATACACGATTATAGAACATTTTATAGGCCTCCACTAACTAGTTACAACTATCAAATTGAAATATGTGACCATGCTTTTAACAGTCTTTACTAGACACGACGTCTTCAGTATCTTTCGGATTTCTAAGTTTACCATATAAATAATATTATAACACCTTCAACACATTTATATCTGGCTCGTTATAATCTAGCATTAAACTTTACCGTGAAATGGGTACCGTACAGTAAACTATAAGTTATGTTTTATAACGTTGCTTTGATCCATTTTTAACTTTCTACTAACTTTTCTTTCACTCTTATAACCATGTCTCCAGACCAAATCACAACAATACCATTCAGAACTAGGGTCCTAAAGTATACTTATTCAGTTACCTAAAATAATTCAATACGTTTTCTTAGGAATAAACGTACCCATTTTTCTTATAAATACACTCGAATACATTTGAAAAAGCTATATTTAAAAAACATGATCGATTGTTAATGTTCCTTCAAGATAAATCATTTTACTGAATGTTTGGGTTTTCATGACATGTCTTTTAACTTTTGGCTTTCTTCGCTCCTTTCATTATTCATATTTTAACTTTGAAGTTATTTAAAATCATATCACAAAATTTGAGTTTATTACTGGTATTTCTTTACTGGGGTATTTATGAGATATCTCTCAGGAGAGAAATTGTAAAATTAAAAATATTTGTTAAATTTGTTAACAAGTAAATTTTGAAACCTACCTTTTAGAACTCTGTTGTCTTCGTTTGGTGTAAATTGAATGTCGTTTACTGTTTCCCATGTTAGAGCAAAAGCGTTCATTTTGTTGTAATCTAACGTAAATGATCGTGGTTAGTAATAAGAATTGTTTATAAATATCTAACTTTACAATTGACTATTACATACTTGGGTTTTAGAGATGATATATTTTTTACATATTTTATTTCGGAGGGGTTGGCACTCAACTGCAGCTGTTGGAATACACCAATAAGTACTTGGTGACAGATTTTCAACTTGAAGGCTTGAACTATCCAAAAGGACTTAAAAAAACCCTATCACCATATTATAATTTCATCACGTTGTTTTCCTTCACCGAATTCACCGACTCAGTAGCAAGGATTTAAGCCTACGTCAATCTACACGATGACCAAACATACTGTCAACCAAGCCATTGTTGCTTAACTTAATAGATCAATCACTTTATTAAGAGTTCAAACACGTTGTCCATATACCGTATAACAAAAAAAAAGGAAAAGGACACAGATGATTAAAAAACACTGGGTCTATATGAAAGTGAAACTGATATCTGTTTCGAAGTTGTTCAAGACTACAATTAACAAATATCATTATGCAAGCTTCAACATTACCTATATGTGTTTTTTGTTCTATGCACTCTCGAAAAATCCTGAGTTAGGGTTTTGGTTTATATGCTAACGGCTTTCATTTAAAATATAAAAAGCTTTTCCACTTTTTGTGGCATTGAGAAAAATATATTTCCCAGCAGTGATGGAACGCTCCCCAACGACCGACCCCATTTGCACAGATGGCAGTATTTTTATTTCGGACTCGGTTTTACTAAGACCCTTTGTGACCTCATTGCTTCTCAGTTAATCTTGGTCGGTAAGTTATCTTAAATCTAACCTAGCTAAAAAGGTTTTAAGAGCGAACTTGCTACTACTCTTTCTTCCTACAGTAGGTTCAATTCGCTTGCAGCGACAAAATGCGAATGATAAATGTTATAATACTTTACGTATCTTTGCACCAAAGAAGTAAATCTAATTTTAACTTGTAAGTCTTAAATATGGTCTATAGATTTAAACCTGATTTAAGGTTTTGTTGCAAGACGTTCTGAATCTTCGAATAATTCACGAATTACTCTGGATCAAATTGTACAACATGGCGTTATAAAATAAAAGATATTTGGGGCAAAACGAACGCGTTTAGTGTTTACATTATTTGTCGTTCACTTGTATGCATTAAAAATAATGAGGGTCTTTAGGGAGAGAAGTTTTATTGTAATTTTATTCAGTTTCGACAATTTTATGATCTTTGCACAATACATTTGATGTGATTAATAAAGTTACTCTTATATTCATTTGTTTGATGAAATAATAAAGCAACTCGTAATTTATACTGCTGGCAAATTTTAACGACCAACTTAAACTCAAGAAATGGTTCTTTCAAGGGCAAGTTGATGTTTGTGAATTCTTAAAAGCGTTCTTCCGGCATCTTTTAGTATACTCAAAGGAAAAATAAAGACATGAAAAAATATAAAATAAATCTTTTATTTGTAGTATTATTATGAATATTTTTGTATATTTTTCTTTGTCAAGTATTTTGGTAGAATATCAAATTTACATGCTCAATTTGAAGTTGCTCCTATGCTAATTTTCTAGTTAGATTATCATTGAAAAGGGCTCCTCAACTAAATATTTACCTTAAGAAAAAAAACAGATAGTTTTAAATGACGATGTAATTACAATGATGTTGTACACCACTACAACAACATAAAAATCAAAACAAATGAACTTTTAATATTTTCCATATAACTAGTTGGAATTTTGAATTTTGATCACAATATCGCCTGATATTAAATGGCCACATCATGGTCTAAAATGGTAATTACGCTAAGCTTAGGAGTAGTACTTCCCGATTGCAGCTGCTGGAACTAACATATAGGTGTTGGCAACAGTATTTGAACTTAAGGGTGGTAGCTACCGAAATGGGTACTAGGAACAGTCATGTATAATTATATAAATTTGAAAGTATGCACACAGCACCTTTGGTTTTTATATAATAGCATTTACCATTGTCTTTACTCGTATTATGAGATAATTAAAAAAATATCTTATTATTTATAAAGCACATTATTATATAAGATACTTATTCATTAAGTTCGGGATACATATAACCGGACATAAAGATTGTATTTCTGCTATTTATTCCATATTATTCTATTGAAGAGTATAAAACAAAATATGAACATTTTAATTAATACTTTGCAACTTCCGTTCCAAGCAAATTGCCAGTTTGATATTTTCTATAATAAATTATACCATGAAGGGGCGAAACACGTGTAATCTATTTTGTGAGGAAGTAACATCTGGAAATCTGTTCGACGCGGAAGTAGGAAAGTAACACCGTACAAACTATTTACGATCAGATGATACCTGAAGTTTTTCTTCTCCGAAAGTCCGAAATCTATCACTATTTCTTTTTTACTCCGAGAACTTTATTATTACAGTTATATTAAACACCAAGACAGGAACTCCTTTCTTAGTAATTTCATTTAATTTGAATCTATATACAGGGGTAATATAAATTGCTTATATTATTCTAATTAAGTAATTATACTTTAATGATATAAATACAGATAGGTAGGTTATGTTGCAACTATTTGCGAGTCATCAAATAGGCTTAATAATGTCTTTAAATAGTCAACCTTCTATCAAAACTATCTGTTATTATTTATTTACTTATTTTTGACTTACATGTTTTATTATTACATGTATAATCACTATCCGTGCGATAATAGGCTATGATAATTTGTTGGGAATCATTTTCTCCTCTGTTTTTAATTTTTTTTTTGCAAACTTTTACGAGTTTCAATGTTAATGACAAAATTATTTTGGATACAGCTAGCTTTTTCGTCGCCTTCAAACATGCACATATTTTAATATCGTTAGGCCCAAATAGTCGAAAACTGTTAAAATTGAAGATAAGATTAGAATTAATAAGATTGTTTGTTGCTGATCTCCTGACAAATAACAAGTTTTACGTATAAATGGCATTGAAATTTAAAATTCAATTTTTTTTTATCGCAACGATTTTATTAATTTAATTTAGGAAGATTCTCTATAAAGTCTATGGTCAAATTTTAACCAGATAAGCGAACATTAGAATTACACATTTTCTGATTTAAAAATATTGACAATGCGTATACAAATATTATTGTTTAATATCCGTTATAGTTGTTACGCCATCGCTACACACCACAATTGCTGACTAATAGTTCCAGTCCCACGATGCGGTAGGTGTTCCAAGTATTACGCCATCGCTATACAACACAATCGATGAATAAGAAGAATGCTAAGTTCCCAGTTCCGAGTTGCGGCAGGTGTTCAAGCATGCGAGTCAGCAATTTCCACAAAAGGTGCACAAACTTAGTGGAAACGTTCGGTGGTCCGACACCTCCGTTCCCACATTGTTCATGTATAAATACTTGGACGAAAACAGCGGAAGGACAGTGTTAACTTATCATCGTGAGCATTCACTATGCTATTAGTTTTAGTTTAGGCTTAGTGTGAGAGTTAGCCTAACATCGGCGACACTCTCACAATGTTAGATTTAGTATGAGAGTAAGCCTAACATCGGCGACAATCTCTAGTTTTAGAATCAGTTTGTAATTTAGTTTAATAAAGAGAGTAAGCCTAACATCGGTGACAATCTCTAGTTTTAGAATCTGTTTGTAATTTCATTTAATAAATTAATTTAAAGTAATTTGGTTTTTTTTGGATCCTCCGGCTCTGACCTTCGTAACTTAGTACAAAACAAGTCCTGTTTCAGGGTTAACAGATCTATATAATATTAATCAAGAGGGTTGTCAATATTTATATATAATATAATATTTATATATATTTTGACGTGAAGTAACAGTGCTTGCATTGTTGCGTTTCGTTCGGTCAGTGAGAGCGCCGGAGACCCATCTCCCCTCCCCTCTCCTCTCCTTTTCCCTCCCCTAACCCTTCCCTCCGAAAGATGGCAACGCACTTACGACTCCTCTGGGGTTGTTAGTGTGCATGGATGGTGGTGATCACTTAACAGCAGGTGACCCACCTGTTCGTTTGCCACCTATGACATAAAAAAAAAAAAAAAAGTTATAGGTCCTTTCCACATAGAAAACTTCATATATATATATATATATGGGTACAATTTACCTAAACCTATTATATTAGTTGATATTTTGAAATATATTAATTGGATGTTCTTTATATTATTTTTTGCTTCAATCAAAAGATGTATTGCGTTATTATTATTTTTACACATGATTTTTAATGTAAAGAACGTGTAGAACATAAGTTACTCATAAAAGGTCAGCGAACCCACCTGATTTATTACAACAAAGACTTTTATTGCCCAATAAAAATTTTCGCCATTTCCCACAATTAAGGGGAAATGTCCGCAATGTCTCGGTAGCTTAGTGTAACGTTGTTTCGGCCAATTTGGCCGACTTAATTAATTTCGAGATCGCTGTTTACAGCCTGTTTTGTCACTCGTCACGGCTTAGTATCAAGGAAACACGCTGTATATTTTTATTCAACATACGATAAGTATTTAGTAAATTACATTATCAACACATTATATTTTCTTCTTTGAAGCCTTTATTTTCAATATTATAAAATTTTTGGGGTGTAAGGGGTGTCGAATAACATCGAAGACTTGAGACGTCCAAGCCAACCTCACCTGCACGTGGTGCACCCTGCTGAATAACGGACGAGGCAATGGCGAAAGCGGGGTGGTAGGGTTTTACAGCCCAATTGGGTCGCAACCACCATGTATATGGCGAAAAAGCCCGTCATAGTGATTCGCTTCTGCGGGTCGCGTTTCGGGATCAGCCTGTGCATATCCAGCCTTTCGCAGGCCGGCATGACAGTGGCGACCGGCGATGGATACTGTGTCAATCGGTGGTCGCCATTGTTTTTGGATTGTACTGTGCTTACCATCAGGCACATTGTAGTCATTTTGTCGTGCTACAATAAAAAAAAAAAAGTTTATTTTACACTATTTGGAGCACAAAATTTATCCTTAATATTATTTTTGATATATATTTACTAAGACTAAATCTTTTATTATTCTTATATTTAATTTTAATATCTAGATATCTAGTTATGATTTTCAGAATTGTATATAAAAATATAATGTGTAGGAGAGAATATTTAATGTTCGACTGCAGAAGGATCATTGGATCTATATAACAGCAGTCCATACAAGCATAACCCCCCAAGGCCCCAAGCCTGCGGTTTTCTCGATATTGATTATATATAGCTTAGACTGGTCGTTAATTTTCTTTTTCCGATTCTCCCGAAAAAGCTATTTCCTTTGGAAGAAAAAAGCTTTTTTTTTCTCTTAAAAATGAAACGAGCCTTAAGACGATTTCACAAAACAAATAAATCAAACTTTGAAAATTATAACAGTTGCATACTTAAAAGCAAATTTCCATAAAGGCATGACTTTACCAAAAAAATATACTTGGATAATATTGTGGTTGAGTACGTGTGGTTTTTAGCAAAAAAAAAATTGACGCAGCCATAAGGACTTTCAATAGAAGTATAAAAAAATTAGAATAACTGCGTTCTAATTTTGAAGTCAATAATGGGCTGAACTATTTTAATTTGTAAATTGAATATCAATCAACATTTTCTACCTATCACATCTATTGGCACTCAGAGCAATAATTATATACATTTTTATAAAGTTATTAATTAATGAAACATATGACGTGTTGGACAAGCTTAGTACAAAATGTCATCAATAGGCGTCCCTAGTCTCAAGCGCGATACATTAAAAGTATATCTACGTCATCGATGACGGTCGATGACGTAAATCACAAGATTTTACCAATCCAAAAATTTAATACGCATATGATACTGTCGAGTATATACATTGTCTGACACGAGCGCAATACGTTACGAGCATGTCGAGGTCACCGTTGACGCCAACCCAAAAGTTTTTCCTCTACCATTTTTTTTTTATCGCTCAACGACTCTAAAGAAATTTTCACGTTAAAAAAATAGTTTTCTATGTTTTTTATAAGAGGAAGCTTTTTATAAGAGGAAGCGTTATGTAAATTTTAATTTTTAACGTCTAATCTAATATAGATTACAGTAACAACTGAACATCAATTCAATTGTTCAGGATTGTGCTAAGGGTTGTCAATGCGTCAATAAATGGAAACATATTTCCGAAATACCAATACAGTCAAGAAATTACATTAAAAGAAATTTCTTCGAAGAACGTTTATTAATAAAAAAATGTAAAGCAATCACATAACTTACCTTAAAGGTACCATTACTCCCATAACGTCAAATGTTAACATCGATTTACGATAGAATGGTTATATATAGCAAATAAAACGATGTTATTTATTACACCTAATTGTCAGAGATCGTTTGGCAAGTCGATAACGGTTTTATTGGTTTCCGTAAAGTTTAGCTATTCTGCTCACTGAATAGCCGATATTCATCTCGGTTCGACAATTCAGACACGAGTATTTTCAATAATATGAATCAAGTTTGACTGCAGACATTAAACTTTTTTACAATACACTATTAGATATTTATGTTGAGATATATTTTAAAATGTTATCATGTTTTGAAATGTATGCTAAACTGTCATAATAAAAAATGCTTTATTTAATTTAGGACCTAAGAAGGAGTTTATGTAACTTAAAACTCTACCAGGAGTTTTTGGCGGGATACTGGAATGTCACGTACTGGTTTTTATATCTTACTAGCGGACCTGGCGGACGTTGTCCTGCCTTGATAATAAAAAAAATCCTAAAAGTTAACCGCAACGCCACCTACCGGGTCCGATTGTGAATCTAAACCATTCTCGGATCCGCTGGAACACACACACAAAGTTTTATTAAAATCTGTCTAGCCACTTAGGAGGAGTTCAGTGACATACACACGCACAGAAGAAATTTATATATAAAAAATATTAATTTTGTGTTAATTTGCTCTATGTTTTGTAATATTGGTGGTGTTTTACGTAATATAGTTTGGTTATTATGCATAAGTGAAGTGGATGGGAAATAATACCACGGCGCGATGGATTATGGTCTTGCCACAACGATTCCATTTTTCATCGATCCAAAATTTGTTTAAATGATAACAAGAGACTTGTATTCTCATTATCTACTCGACAATGGTTAGAAGAAGAAGTCTGCTAGAAGATTGGTTGCCACAATCAGTTTGAGGAAGTAGTGCAGTCATCGAGAATGGTAGGCAGGAACTCAATCCAGTCTATGTTTTTCTTATAGACCAGCTTTTGCCCATTGCTTCACTCGCGTTTATCTTGGCATAACCCTCGTTTGTCTGGACCTTGTATGTAAAATTTCATTATGATCGGTTGAGTAGCTAAGAAGTTATAGTGCAACAAACAAACAAACTCACATTCGTATTTATAATATTAGTTAAGACATTTTTATGACAAAGTACTCTGGTGATATTTTTTATCGGGTGTTTGACATGATGTTTGAAGTTATCCAAACATCACAATATTGCATAAAAAAATTACCAAAAATAATTATTATTTTAAGTGAAAAATAACTAAATTGTATTATGGAGAAAAACACATAAATTGGCAACAGGATACAAGTGACTTCCACTTTTGGAATGTTACCAAAACTCTCCAACTGCTTCTATGTTAACAATTTGCGAAATTCCGCTTTGAACACGCCGAATACGCAAATTTGGTATAGTAGTACCCTGTACATAGATCTGATATCTCCCATTGTTCTCCATCCAGTATGACATGTTTATGACTACATTTGCATTAAAAATGCACAATCTAGGTACAAGGAAATTTTTTAAACAAAATTATTTTTAAAGAATTTTCTTTTTATATGTTCATTTGAAAATTACATGATTCACTTGATATTTTATTACAGAGTCTTTCTGTAGACAATATTCGTTACCTTTTTCTATACTTTGTAGGATTTCGAGTTTGGCCACAATATTATGTGTTACCGCCCCCCTCCGGTGCCGCTGCATCACATTCAAGAGACGAGACTACAACACGACCGGAACATTGATATTAGCGCCACCATATTATAAATATACATCGACACTAGCACCAACATATTAAAGATACACATTGATACTAGCGCCACCATATTAGAGAGACACATTAACACTAGCGCCACCATATTAAAGATACATAAATAAGAATTATATAGATTATTATATAGATTTTAATAGGACATAAATAAGAATGGATATTATTATATAGAATTGGATCATTAGTTTGATCATTATTAATAATAGTATGTTCATTGACTTCATAGTTCGGCCATGAAAGGCTAGATGTCGCTGATCTACATGTCGACACAGATTAGTCAACACATTTGAGATACATAAATAAGGATAATTATATAAAATTGTTCTATAGCTTAAATAACATTAATTAGTTCATACTTTATTATTTATGTGTTACTTAAACTATTTTGCGGAATTATATATAAATAGTAATCGCTTTGACTTGTATAGATGGGCCTTTAAAAGGCAAGATGTCTGTGATATCTACGCACTTCTTATATACCAAGTATTGTAAGGCGAAGCTCTGGCCAAATAAATAGTGATCATATCTACGAAGTATTTATTGCCATTCCTGACTGCATCGACACTATACGTGATTAGTGTAATATATGTTAAATAACAATGTGGTTTGAGATAGTAAACACAGTAAAGCTAGAGTAGAACTGGCTTTCAAGAGCATCTATTAGAATATACGATGGATATATTGACGACAGTTTTCGTAGCTAGTCAGGCGAGCTTTGAAAAATAAAAAAAGAATTTTGAATATTGAAAGATATATCTATAGTTTCGTTACTATGTTTTTGTTCACCGAAAACTCCAGTTAATTATCAGCAGCTATTCTGACTGTAGTAGTCGTTCAAAAATCGGACTGTTACCTAAATAATGGTACGAAATTATATATCTTCAAATATTTCTAATAATTCAAATAAGTCTAATATATTCATTTATGATAACAAAATTATTAAACTTAATTTAATAAGTAATACGTTGCAATTTTAGCATTATTAATTTACTTTGTTTCCTAAAAGTGTTCTCTGTGATTTATATACTGCGAATTTATTATGGACCAACAACATGGCAATACATTATACATATAAAATATAATCAAAATAATAACTCTGTATTAAAATTTAAATATAGTATATATTTATAGATAAGCGCGACATGCTCTAACAGTTAATTAAGTTTAATAAAACTAAATATATATCAGGCGAGCCATTATTGATCTGCGATACCGCGCTATTGACTATATCGGGGGTGTTACTAATGACCTCAAACGCTATTAGTTGAAGCTATCGGCTGTTCATTATTTACCTCGATGTGAGACGCCATTGGTTAGAGGTATCGGCTGTCTATGTATCTTGATGCCTTTAAAGGCGACTGACGACTAGAGGCTGGATATACCTGGATATACACTCAGACAGTTTAGCTAATCACACCTAAGGATAATTCGTCGTAACTATAGTCGGTGTTGAGTTTCTGCAGCGGTTAACGTTTTATTCGATTGTTCTTGGTGGACTGAGCGATCAAATCATAACCATGACGTCACTATGAAAGACATCATACTTCAACGTGGGCGCCATTTTATCGCTGCCCCGACATATACATAGAAAAAGGCAATACTAAAACTAATTTAGAAGTTTTTATTGTTAGCAATTTTCCCTCGAATTATTTTTATTACTTATACTTATTCTATAAAATACCTAAAGTAACAAAACATTGACCACAAAATGCATCTATATTTTTGTTGGTGGTAGTGCCACGCTGAAGCTAATACTGGTTTCAGCATGAATGGGTCGGCTCAACCGGGGTAGTACCACCCTTCTCACAGAAAACCGACGTGAAGTAACAGTGCTTGTAGGTGGTAGAGCCACGCTGAAGGTAATACTGGTTTCAGCATGAATGGGTCGGCTGAACCGGGGTAGTACCACCCTCTCACAGAAAAACGACGTGAAGTAACAGTGCTTGTAGGTGGTAGAGCCACGCTGAAGCTAATACTGGTTTCAGCATGAATGGGTCGGCTCAACCGGGGTAGTACCACCCTTCTCACAGAAAACCGACGTGAAGTAACAGTGCTTGTAGGTGGTAGAGCCACGCTGAAGGTAATACTGGTTTCAGCATGAATGGGTCGGCTCAACCGGGGTAGTACCACCCTCTCACAGAAAACCGACGTGAAGTAACAGTGCTTGCATTGTTACGTTTCGTTCGGTCAGTGAGAGCACCGGAGACCCACCTACCCTCCCCTTCTCCTTCCTTCTTCCCTTCCTCTCCCCTGCCCCAACACAGGCTGGCAACGCACTTACGACTCTCCTCATGTTGCAAGTGTCTATGGACGGTGGTGGTCACTTAACATCAGGTGACCCATCTGTTCGTTTGTCTCCTATGATATAAAAAAAAAGAATCATTTTCGAATGGATTGCAAATTATAAATTTACAACTGTCAGAGAGACAAAGAGGTCTAATATAATACACAAGAATAAAAGTTATTAAATTCGCAATGTATAGACTAGACTGTAGAAATCCTATAATTGAAAAAGATAAAATCAATAATAAGATGAAAGAGAAAATAAAACCCCGAAGAATAATTTTTGTGAAAACTTTATAACAATTGCTCTTGGGGCCGTCAAAATCACTCGGCAGGAATTTAATAAAAGTTTTACCGATCCTTTTATCCAACGGTATATATTATTGTTTCATTATATTTGGAGAAAACTTTGTAGCAAAGAGCCACAGGACAAACGATTTATAAATTATGTGCAATTACTATTACTAATGTGTGCAGTTAGTAAAATGTAGGTGGTTGAGCCACGCTGAAGCTATTATTAGTTTCAGCATGAATAGGTCGGCTCGTCCGGGGTAGTACCACCCTCTCACAGAAAACCGACGTGAAGTAACAGTGCTTGCACCGGATACCCATCTCCCCGCCCTTTCTCCCTCAAACACAGGCCGGTAACGCACTTTCGATTCCCCTGGTGTTGCTAGTGTCTATGAACGGCTGTGATCACTTACCATCAGGTACCTGTTCGTTTGTCCCCTTATAATATAAAAAAATAATATTTTAAACTTCATAGAAAATTTAAATATGTGCCTCTCAAATTCTATTGGAAAGTGTTAATAGAAAAATTAGTGAACCAACAAACTGCAGTCACGTCCTTTTTTTGTACCGCGAAATTTTTGTACTAAAAAAATATAGTTTAGTAAACATCTACATTAGTATTTTATATTAAATTTCAAGAGATTGTTCGAACACGTTATCCTCTGGAACTACGTACTATTCACCAGAAAAAATGGTGTCTACATTTTATTATGTATTTTTGATGACCATTACAAGCGGACCGCACTATTATAAATACACTAAACGAATACGAATCAATGTGTGCGGACCGTGTAGCGTGAAGTATCAAGTGTCAAAAATAAAATGCAAGGGACACCACGGTACATGCTAGGTTAAGAATAAAACCTCGCATATTTTGCAAAATATTTTCTCTGAAGTCTATTATTGCTTTTTATAATTAAATGCTCTTGAGTATAATTTATGTGTATAATATTTCCAAGAATATTTTACAACCTCGCAGGGGCGTAATTAGGTTACATAAAAGAAAATTAAAGTTTAACATCTATGTAAATTTATATAAACTAGATCGCGTTAAACGAACCTAAGGAAATATTAACGTTATATATATATTATTAATTTAAACAACGTGTAGGTAACTGTTTTACTAGTATTTTTTTGTAGTGACCTCTCGTAAACTTCTCGCCAAACTTTTTGACCCCTGTAAACATAGATGTACAGAAAATAAATGTAGGTATAAATACATATTATATTGTATATATAACATCAAGACTAGTTAACTATAAATAAATGTAAATTTTAGATCATTATAATATATAATATAAACTCTTATAAAACTCTAAATACGAATTCTGCCAGAGTCAAGTCAATCATGGGAGAGTCACCTTATAGGTAGTATTAATTTTTCATTAAAATTGACTACAGATTAGGCCACGGAACACATAAAGACTAATATTACTACATCTTTGAAGAAGTACTCTTGAATTATTGATTCACCCAACGTCATCCGGATTCGAGTACGATCCTCTTTTCATACTTATTCTTCTGACGAAGAGAATAAATAAAAAAGTATATTCTCGTTTCTCCTATGAAATTTATGCATTATATCTGAAATAAAAACCTTTTTTAATTTCTCTTGTTCTGATGTTAATTGACGATCTGATCTAAGTTAGTAAACACGTTAAATCTATACGAGGTCTGATCCTCACTGACCGAAACACTACAATAGATTTTTAAGTCGATAGTGATATTTAGCCAGGTATGTTTACAAAAGGCCCTATCTGCTATATGCATGCTATAGTTTCATTGCGTATTTTCCCGATTCACTGAAAACACCGAATCATTCAAAGGGTTAAAAACTACGGCGATCAAGGTTTATGATAGCTGAAATAACTGAAAAAAAATTATTATATGTTCTTATGATATGTATTCTTATGAATTCTTAGTCTTCTTAGATTGTTTTCTTGTATAAATTTCAATATGTTCAATATTTAAGAAATTGAAGGACATGTGTACATCTAATGTACCTATATAAAACCACAAGCTCTGCTTATGAAACTTTAAAACTCATAACTCATAAATGGTGTCTCGCTACCGCTCTGTCAAGCGTTGTAGTATTCAAAGCGAGCATAGTTCAAAGCTTCTTCATCATAAATGAACTCGTTGGTCGTAATTTTGTAAAGTTTTCCTCTTTCACATTAATTAAAATCATTATTTGATGCATAAAGTATTACAATCTATATATTTATAATGATATAAAAGGGTAAATAAAAGTGTACAGTACAATAAAATAATACATTTAAAAAATAATATACATGTATGAAAAAGTACTCTGGGTGGTTTCAGAATCAGTGACAAAAGACATTTTCACGGTTTTTAGAATTTTTAAATAAAATGTACTGGGATGAACTTAAAGAAAATTGGTATGGTAAAACTTTATACAATGTTTTTTTTTCTCGAACTGATGGCTAAAAGGTCTTAACGGCTTCACCGGACTACATTTATACAATGGTCAACACATAGGAAGTATGTTATCGTATATATGTAAATTTCTAATCATCCCAGTCAGGAATCCGCTGCAAAATACGAACCCGTACCAAACGCTGCGCGTTGTAAAAGACGTCCGCGACATATTTTTACCGATCCTGTATAACGGCAGTGAACGATCAGTACCAGCCTGTCTCTCTAAACAAAGAACTCTAAACGCTGGCCTGGTCTGGGGATAAATTTCGCTCCCGCGCACCAGAATAGGCCCCCCTCGGCAGCAGCTCAAGCCTAGGTCCGTTCCCTCGGCGTGGAGCCCTTGAGTAGGCTGCTCGCGCGATAATGTGACACAAAATCTTACATCACTGCGACAACATTACACATATCACCTCCACACACGTGCACGCATACACGCTTACACATGCAAGTGGAAGGGTTTTATCTTTTTTCCCTTATCAAACTGAAATAGTTTAGAATATTACCCGATACGAAATATATATAAGAGTTATTGAGATATGTAAGTTTGGTACACATATATGTTTCAACAACTCAAATATGTATCAATAGTTAGCTTAGCTTAGGTTAGCTCACATAGATCGCGAATTGCATGTATCAGGCAACAGCCAAAGCCGAGGTGTGCCGCGCACCCTTGAGCTAGTTGTCAAAATAAAATCGGCTGAGTTCTTTAAGCGCTCGCCTTAGTAGTCCGGTGAAGCTGTTAAGACCTTGCTTGGTCAATAGCGTAGTCAGTTCGAAAAAAAAAGTAAATTTCTATATATGTAAAAAGCAAAGATCTGTCTGCATATAAGGGTATATTATTGTGAACAGAATCGGACTGACTGAATTACAATTCATGTGAATTATTTTTTTTTATGTGATTTTAAGTAAAAATAATAACAGAAATATGATTTTTGTATAGTAACTCATAGATGGCGCTAAGCGTACTATTTTGGTTGTATTAAAATATTCTGAATCATTAAAGGACAAACATAATATTCTAATATCACAACACGTTTATTTCAAATTATTTGTTACGAATTTGACTCTGGTCAATTTTCGGATTTATACATAAAGTCCGGTTACAGATTGGATGATACTTGAAATTCACTAAGGACCTAACTAGGCTTTCTCTATTAGGTTGTATTCTTAATTATTCTGAAACATGACGTGTCGATTTAAAATTGGTTTACTTTGTTATTCTTTTGTTTGATTGTTTTGTCTTCCTTTTTTCTAAGAATCTAGCTTCGAGACTAAAGGTTGAGTGTTTAGTCGCAAGATTATTTTGAATTTCCCTTTATGGGCTTTGTTAAGGCTTGGCTAACATTTGGGTTATGTTGAATAGGTGAATGTGGCTGATAGCTAACGTTCGTGTAGTTATATGTAGTTCATGTCAATTTAATAAACGTATTATGTTAGTTTGTAATATATATGCGTGTATGGTCAATCTGCTTAATTTAATTACCATAGATTCAATCCATTTTATAATTTCGATTAAAGCTATTACACTAATCACGTATAGGGTCGATGCAGTCAGGATTGCCAATAAACACTTCGTATACTGTCACTATTTATTTGGCCAGAGCTTCGCCTTACAATAACTTCCACATAGGAGTGCGCCCAGGTCAGCGACATCTTGCCCTTTATATGCCACCGATGTAGTCTCACACCGGAATGAATAATGAACAGCCGATAACTTCCACCAATAGCGTTCGAGGTCAGTAGTAACACCCCGATAGAGTCAATAGCGCGGTATCGCAGGTCAATAGTGGTTCCCCGGGTGGCGTTGTAGTCTCGCCTCTCGGGTGTGTCACGGTACCGGACGTAGACGTTAACACTATATAATTTTTCTATCATTTTGTTACAATTTCTTATAGAATTATACATATACACTTTTTATAATATAAATATTCATGCTTTTACATACAATAATACCATATGTTAGAGCCAATCATTTTTAATTTAATTTTTTTTTTTGTAGTACAGATGTTATTATCCACTCACATTTATTTACTGTCATTATTGTTTACTATTTCTATGACATTTACATATAACTATTTTATCAACAAACCTTTACATGTATTTGTTAATTTTTGTCACACGTTTTACATGTTTACATGCTTTATTTGTATATAACATATTTTATTGCCCATTTATTTATTCTATTTGTTTATGTTCTCAATGACAAAGAGCGTTAGGTGAGTCCCTCTACCGTACGAAACTGTTGGAACAATTTACCTGCTTGTATAATTCGATAGCATACGACTAAAGATTAAAATAATAGATTCGACGGGCTAAATGTTGATCAAATAAAAAGAACATGACTGAGGCAGAACAAATTATTACTTCCGAGTGACCACGTTGTGTTCCGAGATTCAAATAGATATATTCAGAGTGTGGACAACGAATGGATACTAACCGTAGTACAAGGCTGCGTTTCAGAACACATAATCATTGACAAAGGATGAAGCCTGGGTAAATCATCGATGTAAAATTTTAATGTATGAATTTATTTTTATTTATTACTATTTTTATACATGATATTTCACGTGGACACAACTAACTAATGAATAAGAAACATTTCAGTGAGCATATATAAAGAAAAAGAAACCAAATACATTTGTTGAATATCCACAAAGTTTCATTATTTTACCGATAATTTCAAAACCCAACTTTCGTGGCGATCTGCTAAACGATATTAAAGTATATTAATCAGATATATATTTTGGGGTGTAAGGGGTATCAAATAACATCTAAGACTTGAGACATGCAAGCCAACCTCACCTGCACGTGGCGCACCCTGCTGAATAACGAACGAGGCAATGGCGAAAGCGGGGTGGTAGGGTTTTACAGCCTGGCTGGGTCGCAACCACCATGTACATGGCGAAAAAGCCCGTCATAGTGATTCGCTTCTGCGGGTCGCGTTTCGGGATCAGCCTGTGCATATCCAGCTTTTCGCAGGCCGGCATGACAGCGGCAACCGGCGATGGATCGTGTGTCACTCGCTTGTCGCCATGGTTTTAGATTGTACTGCGCTTACCATCAGGCACAGTACAGTCATTTTGCCGTGCTACTATAAAATATATATATATATATATATGTATATACACAGACATCCAATTTTATATACATGTATTATTTTTAATGGAAGTTATACATTCTAATATTACTATAGTAAGTCCCACACGTACACTTAAAATGTACGATCCGACGCGAACATAAAAAAAGCATTTATTATATACTTACAACTAAATGGTGCTGAGTAATAAGGGCTTTGTAAATTGGTTTTTTAAGAGTTTTCCTTTGTAACTTGTAGACGATGTTTTAACGCATATTTTATGGTTGTATGAGGTTAACGACACTCACGTTATGGCGCGTGAGATGTAAATTTTTCTATAGTCTATGTTCCTTTCACATTTCGTTGATTGATTTTAGCAGATTGCTCATTAAATTTTTATTACTGTTAAAATATATTACCACTGAACGAGATCATATCAGCATGTAAAAGGCCCTCTGTAAGGTCATAGACCTCGTCCCGAAAGAAGATATGGGCAAAAACATGACACCATCTCGTTAGATGGTATCACGTATTAGCGTTTTGAAAGTCCGAAAAAATCACAGTTCTATATTATCCCACATCCACCGTATGTATATACTAGCATTTCTCAGGTTCAGGTTTCGTCCAAAAAATCGTTGGTACATGCTGGGGTTCGGACCTGCAGACATTGAATTGGCACTCTACCGGCAAAACCATTCGTCCACCACGACTAAAATCACAAACTGGCAATCCCGTATTTCAGACGCAGTTACTGCTTTTAGATTTAAAAAAATCATGTCGTAAGAGGCAAAGGAACATATGGGTCACCCGATGTTAAGTGGTCACCACTGTCCATAAACACTAGCAACACCAGAGAAGTCGCAAGTGCGTTGCTAGCCTATGTTTTGATGGAGGGGGAGATGGGCTTCCGACGCTCTCACTGACCGAACGAAACGCAACAATGCAAGCATTGTTACTTCACGTCGGTTTTCTGTGAGAGGGTACTACACCGGGCGAGCCTACCGACCCATTCATGCTGAAACCAGTAATAGCTTCAGTGTGGCTCTACCACCTACAAAAACATCTATTATAATAGTCATGACGCACATTACCCTTTTGTTTGACAGTTAATTCAAGGGCCATGTCAAGCAAATTTGATGTCAAAAAGCTATTATAGGTTGGATAAGGTTTGTATATTTACTAAAAGGATTGTAACCTAATTTAAAAAATATATACACCAAAAGATAAATCAGATCGAGTGTCTTGCCGGTTTTTCTCGATGACTGGGTTGTTGTACGAACCGGTGCTAAAGTTTTGACATTCATATGCGCCTTCTCAAAGCCTAAATTGAATAAAATACTATCTGCGTTGAAAAAAACACTTTAATAAATAAGACAGACTATTTCAAAACATAATCAAATATTACAATTCTATATTTTACCTTTGTTAAATGTAAGTACACGACAGTACAAAGCAGCATAACGACCACTAATTGTTTCGTTATATCTCCCTTGAG
Organism: Antheraea pernyi; assembly: GCA_015888305.1. NCBI lineage: Eukaryota > Metazoa > Arthropoda > Insecta > Lepidoptera > Saturniidae > Antheraea > Antheraea pernyi. The sequence goes on along the minus strand of MU159375.1, from coordinate 201,120 downwards.
GAATAAAGGAATATGTTAACTTGAAGTTTGCTTCATAAACTTCTGCTATAAAATTATTATGAACTTTTACCTTCACAGTGAGATGTTAGACGCGTTTTATTATGCAAGAAATAAAATCAAATGGAAGTGAATAAGAATTCATATACTATGACGTAAAAACGGAAAGTGGCGGTTAGCATATACAAATGTATTCTTCTATTTTACCCCTGAATTATACCACTAAAGACATTATTATGTAAAACAGAAAACATATATCTATTACTCTGATATTACTCATGGACAGCTCTTCTCAACCCACTGCAGGGCATAAGCCTTTTCCCTTTTACGCAATTCTTTTCTCTTCTGTGCTAGTCTTGTCCAAGTTTTTCGCACAAGATATATGATACCGTCAATTCATCTTGCCCTTTGTCTGCTCACACTTCGTCAGCCCTCTCTCGGCCATTACTTAGTTAGAAATTTACTCCTCCCGCCATAACTACATTTGAGTTTAGCAATAATACGTATATCGATGTCCTGTACTTTATTGTTTTACCGGATATCCATATTTATTAATCTATCAGTCAAGGTGATGCCTTAAAGGGCACGCTCCATGAATTGCTATGCAATCTCCGTTATGTACATAGTTTCCGTTGTGAGCGTCCATATTTCAGCTCCACACGTCATTGTGGGCAGTTAAAAAGACGGGTCTTCAGACATTGTGGCGTTTTTCGATCCCTGAAATCGTCATCAAGTTGGCCGAAAGCAAACCACCCTAACTGAACGCGTCTATTGATCTCTTTGTATCGATGTTGTCTGTTATAACATGATGATGATGATACCAATGATAAAACATATTCCGTAAATGTCATGCCTATTATGTTTCATTGTAACGAAAAATGCATAAATATAATAATTGCGAGCTGCAGTTCTCTCTCGTTCACTATTACATAATTCGGGTAGAGCGCGGCAGCAATATATTTTTTAATACGTTTTGTATTCTTCAAACATCTTGATCATCGGGTTTCCTTTCATCGAAAAATATAAGTAGGCCCCTAGTTCCGTATTTTTTTAACCGACTTCGAAAAAGGAGGAGGGTAGTATGTTCGCTTGTATGGTTTTTTTATATATGTTAATCGATATTTTCGTCAATTGTAAACCGATTTTAATTATTCTTTATCGTTATATCTTATATAACAACGTAGTGGCTATATTAACTTCAAAATAACTAACAGATAGTATGCACTCTTCTCTGTAGACTTGCCGGAAGATTCATATATTACGTATGCCCAGGAAACACTACAGTTGCTTTACTAAGATTTGATTATTACTTATAATATTTTAATAATATATTATAATTTAAATATGCTATTCAGGAGTCTATATTCAGCGATTTTACTATAACTTTATTCTTTCATAATAAATAATTAGATGGAAAGTTGCTCAGCCGTGTATAAAATAGCAATTTAAGTAACCGTGTAAGCATTTAGCCTTATCGCTGTCATAATATATTGTCCTCTAGACCGCTGTCAACGTTACGATAAAATATGGGTTATCTATAAATAAGCCTTTAGCTTTTTTACATATTATCATATTCAGCTAACGGATAACCGTTGAACCTTTTTACCTAAATCAGGGATTTACCTAAAACTTATTAATGTTCTTAGTTATACTTATATTATTATACTGTCCTCATATAATTTACTTTGAAACACTATGACGAAATTAAAAACATTAGCAATAAACATGTAACATAAAGAATAAATATTTACACAACAAAAAGCATTCCTTTTGTATTACAATACATTCTTAATAATTTAATGTATGCCCGTAAAAACTTTGAAACCCTCCGTTTTATAAAGAACCGACATGATATAAATACTAGAAACTGTAACAAACTGGTCGTCCCATGTTTCAGACTTAGCAAAACCAGTAATTATTTCTAAGGTAATAGTGTTAGGTTTTACAATACAGTCCCAAAACATATTACCAATTTGCCGAACTGTAAATTTAAGCGACGTCAAGGCGTGTTTTATTGTCAAAAGGCTATTATAGAGTGGATAAATATGCGAACGATGGTGATTTCTGGAATTGACTCCTCTCTGTGCTCCACTAAAAACGATAGTAACTTATAAAGTATTCGATATATATATATTTTAAAAAGAAGTACCCGATCGAGTTTCTTGCCGGTTCTTCTCGATGACTGGTTCTATATATCTGTGTTTTAATTTCTATTATCTTCGTAACATAAGAAGTTGTGCTTTTCGAAATTAACGTAAACGAGTAGAATATATTTCAATATTACACATCATAATGTCACCTATACTATACAATTCTCGATAACTGAATATAATCAATAGAGAAGAAAGGTTTTTGGCATAAATCCAGACTCCGGTTCGACACAAACGGAGACGAATGTAACGTAAAAGCAATAATTTCGAATACCTGGTCTAACTGTCATGTACATCGGAACTGCATTTTATTTACGTATGACTACGTATTCCACTAAGAGAAATGTAGACCCTTATTTCGAAGATACAATACATAGAAAGCCTTAAAATAAATAGACGAGAAGTCTTCACGATCCGAAACGTGATCTGACTACTGACGTAGGAACACCTTTGTTCGCGTTTTTTCTATTTTTTATACTCTGTAGACTGTAACGCCTGGCAGAAATTTCTGCAGATCTTAAATGACGGTGTAATCTAAGCCGATTGACCATAGGTGATTGGTGACAGTTCTTTATTATAAAAAAAAATCCTATCGTCATGATGTTTTACTTCACCAACTGACTCAGATAGGTCGCGAATTACATGTATCAGGCAACAGCCCAAGCCGAGGTGTGCCGTACACCCTTGACCTAGTTGTCAAATAAAATCGGTCGAGTGCCTTAAGCGCTCACCTTAGTAGTCCGGTGAAGCTGTTAAAACATTGCTAGGTAAATGGCGTAGTCAGTTCGAAAAAAAAAGAAAAAAACACTTCACCAACTTGCACGGTTTAAACCGTACCTCGATCGACAATGTCCATGCTACTATGGAACATCATCCGCCAACAATCAATAAATATAATATAATTATTTAACAAAAATATTATAGGTTTTAACTTGGTTTGTTTTAGTATGCGAAATTCTTTTATTTATATAGATGGTGGAGGTTGTACAAAGATAATTTAATGAGAAGCATTTAGTATATTTTTATCTTATTTTTAGACAGATTTTATTTTTGATCAGATCTTCACTATTTATTTATTATAACTGATAAATTTATCATAGTAATAAATTGTAACAATATATCTCATCTTTTATTATACTATTTTTTATACCAAAGAAAAAATATAATGTACTACGCTCACTTAATGTGAAATATTTAGTATTTTTTAATTAATCCTTAGACAGATATTAATTCTCTCAATTTTCCATCTTATTAAAACCCATAAATCATCATAACCATAGCGTATTAAGTCAAGGTAAAAAATAAAAAAATATAAAAATATAAACTAAAACTAGCGGGGTCGCGGACGCTGTCCCGACGTGTTAATAAAAAAAAACTAGACAAATTATATACCAATAGAAGTTCCTCCTCGTTCCTTATCTACTGGTGAAAGCCGCATAACAATCCGTTGAGTAGTTTTTGCGTTTATCGCAAACAGACAGACAGACAGACGCGGTAAAGGACTTTGTTTTATACTATGTAACGATACATAATAATAAAATCGGAAATACATATTTCGTCATCGTATAAAGATATGGTATAAGAAATAGTGCAATATCCTTGGATAGCAAAACGCTTTTAAAAAGAAGTCACTAGGAAAACGAATAACATTAGTATCTCCGTAAACACATCGCTCAGCAGTACGAGGTTTCAACGTTGATAAATTATCGAAATTAAAAGCTTAAATCCAAGAATATCTCAACATAAAATATAGACCAAAGTTAAATTGTTACAAACTTGGCATACTCGTATACTTTGAAACGGTCAATTTACAATAGTGAACTTTTGGAGCATAACCAGTTATAGTTGAGCATTGAAATGGCTGTAAAATAGTTAAATAATAGATTTAATCTTTTGTATCTTGTGTATACTTTCTTTTGATGTATTCTTATGTTGTTATCTTTATCTACTTCGTTGTGTTTATCTATACTAATATTATAAAGAGGTAAAGTTTGTGAGATTGTACAGGATAATATCTGGATCGAGTAAACCGATTAAAAAATTCTTTTACTAATAGAAAGCCACGTTATTTGCGAGTATCATAGGCTATATATTAACCGGAAAAATGAAAAGACTTTTTTGTGGTAGTCGGATTTGCAAAGTAAGTCGGAGAAAAAACGGTAGAATAAAAACATCTCTTACGAACACTGCCTTTATGATGAGAGATATCTGATTGAGTTCCAGAGAAAAGTTGTAGAGCTTCATAATGCCTACAAAAAAGCCGTATATTAACTTTTATATTTTAGTCACAAAAAGTAGTGTTTTTTTAAACGTTTATCGCCCAGCGAAGTATTACAATTTCTTTGCACACAGATAGATAATTCTAAATAAGTTCTAATAAGCTCATGATTATTAGAAAATATCTTTAATAATCAGTTTAAGGTTATTTACTTAATAACACTATTCAAAAACACCAAGGGTTTTATGGCATATCGAGTAGAGCCAAATTTATTTTAACACCTAAAAAAACACCGCACGTAATTATAATGAATTTAGTCATAAATCTATTGTTACTAATGTTTTATTGTATTTATTTTCTGTGTTATATATATATA
>MU159375.1:167084-196300 GCA_015888305.1 Antheraea pernyi | reverse complement strand
TATATATATATATATATTGTATTATATTATTTGTTTATTTATTGAATGTATGTTATTCTTATTATTGTGTAATTTGTTTAGAGCACATCAATAACAACTTTGAAAAATGATATGTCATACATAAATCACGTAGTTCAATTAATGTAGGTTGGTTTCCATATAAATACAGAAGTTATAGTATAATTCATATTCAAAAAGCTCGCAGGGCGTTCAGTTAATATTTGTCTATAAAATATATCTTGAGACGAATAATAGACAAGGACTATCTCCGTCCAATTCTCGTAGCGCAGTACACAATATTGTAACATTGGTTGCCCCGAGCGCTTCGGATATCTACAGATGTGGACCCGGAGCATAACTGCGAAAACAAGGTCAAGATCCGACCCTGCGAAGGGCCCAATACATGTTGCGTTCATTGAACTTTCTATTGTTTCGGATTTCACATCGATATCCTTATGTGGTCTCGTTCGCTGTTTCGTGCTTATTCACCCTCGTTTAGTGTGATTGGAGAGTTACAATAGATTTTTTGAAGTGAAATCTTGTTTAGGCGCTTTGAGTGGCATTTTTGGCAGGAGATAAATTTATTATTTCGCGCTATGACATGCTAGTAAGCGTGACCCGCCGTATTGCCCTTGCGCGGATTACGTCAGACTAGCGGCGCGTATTATATAGGGCATGTGTAAATCTAATTTTGATTTTTTTTAAATGAGATTTTGCAGCCATATATTAATAAATAAACTGTATAAAATGTCTTTTACTGTATGAAATACAATTACTCTATTGTATTCAGTAGTCACTTCTGTTCGCAGTCCTTATGACTGCATCGATATTTTTTATAAATTATTCAAGTAGTGTTAAGCTACAATGCTTAACAATATCATATTTGTGAAAAATTTTGTACATCTACTTCACGAATGCACCAGATGTAATCCGACGAGATTAAAGTATGCAATACTTTGTAAACATCTTCGTATATGTCCCTTCGATCTTTTGGGTTTAATGGAGATGGACTCTTCCCTCAGATCAATTGATGATTTTGTAAAGCGTGTAGTCATTAAAATCAAGGCATTTTACGAACTCTGATATTACTGTGACTCTCTTGCATCTAAATGTCCAAGTCAAAACTTTCGGCAAAAGCAAAAAACCCTGTTGACACCATAGCACGGTGGTAAGGTTTTGCTAGGCCCGCGAGGGCTACCACCCTCAAATTGAAAATCTGTTGTCAAGCCCATGCTGGTGTAGCCCTACTTAAGAGTGAGTATTTCTAGGTTTCCCACCTTAGACCATATTCGTCATTTAACATCACATGCGGTTGCAGTCAAACGATAAAATTCAGCGACCGCGGTGCATTTAATACGAGACCTTTTTAAAGCCAGCCGTTGTCAACGTTGTTATCACAAAAAAGTGAAATACGTTTTTTAAAATATATTATAGGAGGCAAACGAACAGATGAGTCACCTGATGTTAAGTGATCACCGCCGTCCATAGATATTAGCAACACCAGGGGAGTCGTGTGTTTGGGGGGAAGGGGAGGGGGAAGGGGGAGGGGAGAAGGCTAAAGGCTAAAAAGAGTTTTTGACGGGATCTTGGAATGTCGTATTTTTGTGTGTCATAGGAGGCAAACTTACTGATGCTAAGTGATCGCCACCGCAAGTGCGTTGCCAGTCAGTATTTGGGGGTTGGGGAGGGAGGGGAGAGAGGAGTGGTCGTGGGACTCCGGCGCTCTCACTGACCGAACGAAACGCAACAATGCAAGCACTGTTACTTCACGTAGGTGTTTCTGTTACCTACTCCCCCGGACGAGCCGACCCATTCATTTTTATAAATCAGGTAACTTATCAAATTTAGTACGTTTTGTACATTAACGCATAATGCTACTAAAGTATAGCAAGAAATTAAAATGTGTTCAGTTTTAAATCGTGAAGTCAAACAAATAATCCGTAAAATAATTCACTTGTAAAATATTCATGTGAATTAACGTTTGACAAATCGTATTATAATTTTATCAGGATTTAGAAAGATAACTCCGAAAGTAGTTCGTAGATAAAGTAAGGTTCGTACATAATTTTATTAATATTTAATTTGTCAGTAGTCATTCTAGATTTAGCGTGTTTACCTTCTTAGAAGCACATAGCCATCTCAAATCTATGAAGTATTAAAAAAACCACAACAAATTATACCTACTTCTTAATAGTACTTATTTTTAAAGAAAATACATTTAATTGTTGATTTATTTCATTTATTGCAGCAGATGTTTTATTTCCGAACTAAATATTCTGAGAGACATATAGAATATGATTTGTTGAGTTAAGTATTTTACGGTGTGAAGCAAAAGGGGAAAGTTCAAGTCACGATGTGACGTTTTTGCAAGTCATTTGTGGTTCATATTTATCATTTCGTATTTATTTGGAAATTAGGTCCGAGATACACGTAGTACAAATCTTATATATAATATCTTACAGTAAAATAATATTATAGCAGACGTTACACTTCCGCCTATAATTGATTTTGATTGGCGGATTTGCAAAGATTTCGGCAGATTAACGCCTTTTTCAATCAAATTACAGTATAGTATTATTAGTATATTATTATAATATTCTTACAATAAAGAACACATCGTATAGACTTATTAGACGCATTGGAAATTAATGTTCTCACAGTACAGTGTAAGTTTATACTATTTCTTAATTAGTGAATTTCATTGGTCAGCGCTATTAGCTCATGGTGAAGGAGAACATTGTAAGGAAACCTAAACCTTAGAAATGTTCTTGTAGTCATTCTTTGAAAACATAGAACTGTTGATATCTCAGAATTTGTAGCGTGATTATGCCCATACCTTCATTCGGGAAGAGGGCTATAACTCTGCAGTGGATCTCTCACAGGGTCATGATGATAATAATGATTGATCAACGCTACATTTCAAATATGTAAAAAACTACCTACTTTTTACTTTCTTCATAAATTATCTATTAATATTGAAAATCTTATCAACAGTCCTTGATTAAATTCCCGAAACAATTCGTTAATAAACTCCTACACAACAGAACTGGCTATATATACTGCCTGTATACTTAAACCCCTTTAGGTCATTAATCTTAACTCGTCATAGGAACTTGTAATATTACGTTGTATTTCGAGATCAACAAGTTTAGCTACCTGGAGGATGTTAGACGGGTCTCTTCTTATTAATTATAGATCGTAATGACAATCGTGACTGACAATAAAATGTCACCTTTCGGCGGATGTCGCTGTTTTTGTTTTATATTGTGTCTGTTTACAACTAAGTTATATCTCTATACTGTGACTTTAAACTGATATTTCCAAATTAATTTAGATTATAGCATTCTATTAAAGTACAATTATATTATACAATTATATATTATATAATATATATATATTATACAATTGAAGTATAATTATTATTTTTGGGGTGTAAGGGGTGTCGAATAACATCTAAGACTTGAGACATCCAAGCCAACCTCACCTGCACGTGGTGCACCCTGCTGAATAACGAACGAGGCAATGGCGAAAGCGGGGTGGTAGGGTTTTACAGCCTGAGTGGGTCGCAACCACCATGTATATGGCGAAAAAGCCCGTCATAGTGATTCGCTTCTGCGGGTCGCGTTTCGGGATCAGCCTGTGCATATCCAGTTTTTCGCAGGCCGGCATGACAGCGGCGACCGGCGATGGATAGTGTATGACTCGGTGGTCGCCATTGTTTTTGGATTGTACTGTGCTTACCATCAGGTACAGTGCAGTCATTTTGCTGTGCTACTATAAAAAAAAAAAAAAAGGTGTTAAAAATTCTGATATGTACTTATTATAGATAATCTATAAGTTTTCTATTACGTAAAAATTTATAGATTTCAACTTCAAGTCTTGTCCTGTAACAAGTGTGTATCGTGGGAATAGTGTGGTGACGTACCTGCTGTCTAGTCGAGGTGTCGAGCCGCAATATTCTTGATACTGAGTATCCAAGGCGCTGGTTGTTTGTTCCGTGTACAGCACGATTGCACGATAGGGTTTTTCGCGAATATTTAAGTTTTGGGGCTCGTAAAACCGCCAGGAAAAAATCGTGACTTTTGTGTAAGACCACTCACAGAAACCGTTGTTCGATTTTGAATAATAAACATGGTGGCGCGGGTATTTGTGCGCGTGCACCAATGGGCATGCAGCAAGGTACGCCAACCACATTCCTTATACGAACTATGCACAGATTATGCTCCGGTGTTTACCACAGTACAATATATACCGAAAGCAAATGTAAAATAAAAACAATAATAAAATATATAAGAAAATAACTATTACTGTTACGGCGGGTACGTAACAAAGTGTATTTATATTATAGAAGATACTTTCAATTATTATTTAAAGTAATAATAATTCATAGTATCTTCTATAATATAAATAAAAACTATAATATTCTATAATATAGATAGAAACTTACGAAAAATAATAAAAAAATTAACGTTTTGACTATTTTCAGTTTGTATGGGCTTATTCTCATATCAGGTCTGTAATTTAATTGGTTGTCAAGAAAAAACAAAATATGTAAAAAAATAATCTTACGGATGATAAAAAAAGGCTTGATCTAGAAAATAATTGAGGGCTGACCCACATACAGACATATAGGTAAGAATAAAATTAATTACAGGACTAAATTAATTACTATAAAACGGTTGGCATATTTTAAACTCGCGTTTCCATAAAATCCTATTCTATTTATAAGGACTTGTTCTCACTTTACTTGTGAGAAAATTATTCTATGAGAATCTCGAAGCGTTTTCCACGATCAAAAGTTACATGTTTCCTTATTTAGAGGTTTATTCAATAAAAAACTACGACATTAACATCTTAACTTACATTATAAAAGTCAATGTGAGTTTGTCTGTTTGCCTTTCTCACCTAACTAGTCAACCGGGCATCATGTATGCACATGCTTTCAGGGGCACAGAAAATCATAAGGTTCTTTTCATCTAGAAAAATTACTGTTCCCTAGAAGTAAATCAAACCCGTAGAATCGCTCTCAGTGTGGCCCATTCTTCAAACCTTACGATACCAAATAACCGCCTAATGCATGTTTTGTTTATTTAAACTTAATTAATTATGAGGAGATGAGAACAATACAAAAGCTTTGTTCTTTCGGTACAGTTACTTAACATTATTGTTGTATTGATTAATCTTATCATGTGTATCACATGTACTTAATTTTTTTATTTTATTTAAAAGTAGTGTTCGTGACTCCGTCCGCGTGGAATGTAATGTAAAAAAAATAGTGTATAGTAGACCAACCCGCCGCGATATTACCTTACCGCGTCACTCGGGGCTGTTTGCCCGAGCGCCTGCGCCTCTGAGACAAAATCTGTCTCTGCGCATGCGCGTGCGATCGTACGAGGCGACGCCGCGTCCTCGCGCCAAAACAGTCTGCCCAAGCACTCGTGATGGCTTGACGCTTGCCTATCGGCATGCGCCTACGACGCACACGCACGCGCTTCCTTTGTTTAGTTTACCGTGTTTTTACATATAATATCTAGTGAACATCACGATTGTACTTTTATTGTGTTGAATAAACTGTTAGCCCTGAGAATTAGCCTTGTTTCCATCATATGAGATACACACCCCTCATAAGTGACTAATAAAATCATTTGAATGTATTACGGCCATTTACCTAAATGTTACTCGATGATATGCTTTGTAAAATTCTCAAGGTTTTCGAGGTTTGTGAGGTTTTATCGTGAACGCGGTACTTTAGCAGTGATGCGTGTTCAAACAAACAGACAGACATTTGAAAATGATTTAAATGTATTTTATTACTTATTCCAAGGTACCTGCAACATTTTTTTTTCATAAAAGTCTAAAAAGGACAGACTTGTCAGATTTATATTCTTATTATATATAACTAATTGATACCCGCAACTTTTCTTTAAGTTGTTTGGTACCTTGCGATATATTTTATGTTCAGATGTAGAAACATAAAAAAAATGAAATCAAAAATATACATTGCTTAAATTTTATTATGTTTTCCGTTTACTTCTTCTCTCCTGCGCATGCGCAATACGCCCCACCTTTTGTCCCACTTCATACATCGTAGAACGCGCATTGCTTATAGCAATCATGGTTGTTTAAAACTTTAATAACTTTATATGATACTAGTTTTTGCGTGCGACTTTGTCTGCGTGGAATAGTTACTTTGGGCCAACGATAACACGCAGCGGAAGCTCTCAAAAGAAAAGAAAAATTATTTTGAAACAATCTTCATCGGTGCTGCGCTCCTATTGACCTTTGTCTTCGTCGATAAATGAGCTATATAACACTGAAATAATTTTTCAAATCGGACCAGTAGTTCCTGAGAGTAGCACGTTCAACCAAACAAACAAACCCTTCAGCCTTCGATCAACAATAACTAGATATCAGGTCAGCGCGAAAAATACGTCTCGGCAAATTACAGCTCACTTGAAATGTGAGCTTTTATTTTGTTTAGTTTGTTTGAAACACATCCAACGTTTCACATGCCGCAGTGTATTCAAAAGATGCAAAAATAAAACCTGAAAAAACAATTTAACGGCCGGAGTATCTTACTTTCGCTAAATACATGTTGAATAAGTTATATTTTAAGCTATAAACTAACAAATAATATTAAATTTTGAACAAAATTACCGATTTTATACCTTTGGTACAAATGTCTGGCCAAGGCTATTCAAACACGCACAATAACGGGAAAAAGTACTTTATTCATTGCGTGTTAAGGTTGAATTCACACTACATGTTGTTTATGTTGTCTTTTCATTTGTGAGGGGAGTAATTTATTGCTTTGCTCGTTTTATCGTATTAGATAATATTTTGAACATTTGTGACTTTATTACAAGGTGTCATGGTTGTAATTAGGTTGAACTTAAAACTGTTTTAAAACTTTTTCTCCCTTTCTTAGTAAACAAATAGCTACACATAAGTATATATTTACGCGGAAAGCTTTTAGCTTCGATTTTGTACGTGACCCTTTATCTAGTTATTGTTGATCGAAGCCTTCAGCTGTATAATATTACTATAGATGACGATATCATGATAAGTTTTTTAGATAAATTTCTGCTGCTAACAATTAAACTAAGAAAATTAAACGAATTCTATTGAGTAATTTTTATATGGTGCGCGTACTGTGCCAGAAATCTAACTTTGTATGTATGTAAATACATATGGAAATCGAATGAAAATGATTATAAAATAAAACCCCGAAACTTGCATATAATTTTAGTCTAGAAAATTCTCCTCAATTTTCGCAGCTCCGATGTTAGATATAAGAACTGTTAAGCGGTATAATCTTGCTAGCTTCTAACCTTAAAACTGTTTGCCCTTTGCGAAATATTGCCTTACAAATTACTGAACCGTGAAGGCGTTGAAATTCGTTTAACATAATTATCTTTAAATAATTCAAACCTTAGAGCTTAGTTAATGAAATTATTCGGGTAAAAGATAACCCTTTTACGTTTATGTAAGGAGGGATTTATGTTTTTTGGAAAAGTAACCTTTATCGTTATAACCGTTATATTAATATTATAATTAACTAGCCTCTGCCGGCGACTTTGTTCTCGTGGAATAGTTAATTCGGGCTAACGCTAATACACAACGGAAGCTCACGAGAGGAAAAAACACCGATTTTGAAACGTTCTTCATTGGTGCTCCGCTCCTATTGGTCTTAGCCTGATGATATATAAACCTTCCTCAATAAATAAGCTATATAACAGTGAAAGAAGAAGAAGATTACCCCCTACAACGTCATAAAATTTACCTCTTTTTAATATTAGTATAGATTCGCTGGAAAATGTAGCGGTATTGTCTTCGCTATTTAGGGCTCGAATAGTCCAAATGCAATAAATTAAATCAATATCATGTCTCTTCAAAAGTTAACTATACAAGGGAGAAGGAAAGCAAAAGTTGGTTAGCAATAATATAGATGACTGGTCGTATTTGCATAACGAACTATTGAGAATTTTCATATAAACGATTTGGTAAAATTGAATTTAAAATCTCGCTATATTGAAAATGGCAAAAATAAAAAAAATGTAATTTTAAAAAGGGGATTTGATTCTTAACCATCAATGTGTTACTACCGATAATGCACTAAAGGCTAAAGGCTAAAAAGAGTTTTTGACGGGGTCTTGGAATGTCATATTTTTGTATGTCATAGGAGGCAAACTTACTGATGTTAAGTGATCGCCACCGCAAGTGCGTTGCCAGTCAGTATTTGAGGATTGGGGAAGGAGGCGAGAGAGGAGTGGTGGTGAGCCTCCGGCGCTCTCACTGACCGAACGAAACGCAACAATGCAAGCACTGTTACTTCACGTCGGTTTTTCATAGGTGGGGTGGTAGTACCCCGGACGAGCCGACCCATTCATACTGAAACCAGTAATAACTTCAGCGTGGCTCTACCGCCTAATAAAATCTAGTGGTCTTTATTTTATTCATAATCTTGTGTTATTTACCTCTATATTGTGTAATATTGGTGGTGTTTTACGTAATTTTGCTTGGTTATTATGCACAAGTGATGTGAATCGGAAATTATACCACGGATCATGGATTCTGACTTACCACAAAAACTCCCTAAAAGTTTTAACTAGACGGCCGCCATCTTGTTAGTTCATTGAAACGATCGCAAGAAGTTTGTAATACATACTACTACCCTACATACTCGACAATGACAGTATTAATCTACTAGAAGATTGATTGCCAAAAATAAAATAAAAAGGGTAAAAACTCAACGGAAATGTTATTATAGTAAAAAAAAACGAGTCACAGTGACTCGCCTTGCTATACAGTTTTACTAATCTCGTGTTAGTAATGTATATCTAACTAACTATTATCTTCCATCTGGCAAAACAATAATTTTTTCGAGTTCTATATGAAAAAATCTTTATGAACTATATCATATACTCTTTCATTTGATTTCTGTCATAAATTTAAATTTACTCCTTGGTTTGAGATACTTAAGCTACTTTCAGAGCCGTGGCTTTCTGATTATGTTTTAGATTAGAGACAAAACTTCTGAAAAGCTACTTTATAAGATTTAGATTGTAAATTATCTGACGCGCACTTGGTCCACAAAAAGATGTTTCACTGTTATTTCAAATGCATAAATAATAATTTTAATGTAATACTGTAGTCAAATAACGCCTTGTTTCATCAAATATAATAACGAAAGGAGAAAATAAAACCCTTTGTATAATAAAAATAGTAATAGTGCGATAAGAGATAGAGTTGATCCGCTGAAAGAAAGCCTCAAACCATTGATATCCTATTGGCTGAATAGAATCGTTTTATGAAACTGACAATTTTCGATTCGATAGGTTTCTGCGGTGAAATTTCTTTTCATTCAATTGAAACATTTTCCTTTTACTCAGATTTTTTTATATTAGACACGTGTTATTTGTGTTTTTCTATCGTGTTATGAAATGTTATTTCACCTTAAATTAACGTGTTACCTCACTCAGCTTCGGGCGCGTGAATTAAATAACTAAAGAAGAAAATGAGACCAAATCTTCCATACATACATAGATATATATACATAGATGTACAGTACGGCCATGTAATTAAATAAAATAGCAACTGAGCTTTAATATGTCAATATTTTTCTAGATTTCCCTACTGTTTTCTATCTAACTCACTTTTTTATATGGAGACATTTTTTCCAAATTTTCACTGTTTCCGTACGATATTTAAACATTTTCATAGAAATATTGTCCTGATAATTACAAACATGTATAACAAAAAATAAATTTGTCAAATAGGTGTAGCTGTTCTAAAGTTGTGCGGCAGTTCATTTTTATTCATATAGATATAATAATAAACAAGGTAAATTTTATCATCTGAAAGATAACAATATAGCTTCCTATTACTCGGCTAGGAGCACACCAATTACAGAATCATCTTCTTACCTTTGTTCCACTTAAGTAGAGATAACACGACATATTTACCTCTTCCACTCACCACTGTCAGAGGTCATTTCAGTATTCACACCTTTCATACACATATCATTTTTCACACAATCCATCCGCACCTTTCCCGGTCTTCTTCTATTCTTATATCCGACATTTTCCTTATTCAATACTTTTCTTGTTACATGACTTTTTTTTATGTCATAAGTGGCAAACGAACAGGTGGGTGATATTAAGTGATCACCACCGTCCAAGGACACTAACAACACTAGAGGAGTCGCAAGTGCGTTGCCACCCTTGGGAGGAAGGGTTAGAGGAGGAAGAGGGAGAGGAGAGAGAAGAAGGGAGGTGGTGGGCCTCCGGCGCTCTCACTGACCGAACGAAACGCAACAATGCAAGCACTGTTACTTCACGTCGGTTTTCTATGAGAGGGTGGTACTACCCCGGGCGAGCCGACCCGTTCATGCTGAAACCAGTAAACTTTCGTCTCTTCTCATAATATGCCCGTACCATGCTAACCTATTAGTACTCAATTTGTCTGTCATCGATATTGTTTTCTAACTTCCTCTCATACGCTCTTTCTTAATCTTATCCATTCTGATTACAACACACATCCATCTAAATATTTGCGTCTCTACCACGTGTAATCTTTTCTCATCCGTCTCTTTCGTAGCCCAGCTGACGTATTCAAATAACAAGAGTGGTCTTATTATAGAGACAAATTAAATAACATCATTAAATTTTGAGTTTTAACGGGTTACCTTCAGACTTGGTTCACTCATCAAAATACCAAAATCCTTAGCTTTATTAACAAAGCGCCATTAATCGATTTTTGTCGTGTATATTTTAAGATTTCTATTTTATTTTATTCGAATTACTTGTTTCTATTCTCTTTCCTTAAAAACAATATACGTTACGCCTTCTTTTGTAAGACCCATACATTTAGCTTTTGTGGTTTGTATTTCATTTGTTTTCCCTTGTCTTTCCAACTTGGTTAGTTTTGTTGAGTTGACAGATACACTATACATGTTTTGAGTTCGTGAGGCACACATGTATACCAGCATGTGTGTCACTCACTAATTTGTAACTGTATAATTAGCTTGACTAGCTTAGCTTAGTAAGATTCACATTGTTGCATCTAAGGCAACAGCCTAAGGCAATCTTGACCTTGTTGCCAATCTGCAGAGTGTTATAAGCGCTCGCCCCGTTAGTCTAATGAAACTGTGAAGGTCCATCATGCCAATAGCGTATAGTCAGTTTTACGGGTGGTAGGGTTTTACAGCCCGACTGGGTCGCAACCACCATGTATATGGCGAAAAAGCCCGTCATAGCGATCCGCTTCTGCGGGTCGCGTTTCAGGATCAGCCTGTGCATATCCAGCTTTTCGCAGGCCGGCATGACAGTGGCGACCGGCGATGGATAGTGTGTCACTCGGTGGTCGCCATTGTTTTTTGATTGTACTGTACTTACCATCAGGCACAGTGCAGTCATTGTGCCATGCTACAATAAAAAAAAAGTCAGTTAAAAACATGTGTTTTAGTCAAAGTAGAACGTTTTTTTATTAATAACTAGTTTAATTCATTCATTCAAGTTTCCAGAAACTATGACGTCAACTTTTATTTAATGTCGCTTAATAACATTTATTCCTAATCAGATAAGTAGAATCTTTCAAAAATTATAATAAGCAGACAGCTGATTTTGACAATGAATTGAACAATATACCGTTTATATTTACATTGTTTTTGTTGTTATAAAATTATAGAGTTGTTGTGTTCGAAGAAAAAAATGAAAAGTTAAAACTTGGTTTATCTAATGACGTACAATCCTCGTTTGTATCTTGGTGACGAATCAAACGCGTTTTACAACAAATTCACACAATTTGCTATCAACGTTGCGGTGATAGAATTGTTTACAAGTCTAGACGTATGGATCAGTCTCAGTTATCTGAGTTTCCATCAAGCGTGCAAGTATTTTATGTTTCATAAAATTAGTATCCGTTTTTCACTTACCTATGAGATCTGTCGTCCTCTACTTCGAAAACAAAGTTCGAATTCTGTATATTTATAAATATAACTAGCGGGCACGGTAGACGTTGTCCCACCCTGATTATAAAAAAAATCCTTGATAATTATATACCAAAACCTTCCTCATGAATCACTTTATCTACTGGTGAAAATCGTATGAAAATCCGTTTAGTAGTTTTTGAGTTTATCGCGAACAGACAGACAGACAGACAGACAGACAGACGCGGTAGGGGACTTTGTTTTATACTATGTAATGATGATAATTAGTTTCAATAGTTTCAATGTGAATGTATATTCAGTATGAATATAAATGTTGTGTCTGTACTTTCCAGATTTTTGTGAAAAAGGTGACTTCGAATAATGTCTATCTGTCTGTTGTATGTGCATGTATCACTACTAAACTGCAATGTTTTTTTTTAAATTGTAGCATAGCAAAATGACTGCACTATGCCTGATTGTAAGCACAGTACAATCCAAAAACAATGGAGACCACCGAGTGACACACTATCCATCGCCCGTCGCCGCTATCATACAAAAAGCTGGATATGCACAAGCTGATCCCGAAACGCGAACCGCAGAAGCGAATCACTATGACAGGCTTTTTCGCAATATACATGGTGGTTGCGACCCAGTAAGGCTGTAAAATCCTACCAACCCGCTTTCGCCATTGCCTCGTTCGTTATTCAGCAGGGTGCACCACGTGCAGGTGAGGTTGGCTTGGATGTCTCAAGTCTTAGATGTTATTTGACACCCCTTACACCACAAAATTGTGATAAAGCGCATATCATATAGTAATATATACTATTTATTTCATTAAAATTCACTCTATCAAGAATTGTTATAATTTGAGTGACGGCGCGAGTTGAGTTATGTGAGAAAAGTAAGTAAGCAAATGGATGTCTGTGTCATGAAAAAACCAGGGTATTTTATAGTATATCTTATACGTTCTACGTAAATACAATAGACCTACAGAAATATATTGTTAAATAATAGTTTTATGTTCCAGACACTTGGTTCTTATGTAAAAAAAATCCAAGATTATTTTAATTAATTTTAACCTGGAAAATGCTTCAAGAATTTATTTCCCAACATATAATTTCTTGTACAGTTAGTTAGTTTAAGATATATAAAATACTATTATTAATCGGATTAGTTTTAGGATCATTAAGGTCACCTCTTTAGTATATTTATGTACATAGAATCAACCTACACCAGTATCAAACAAAATTATTATGCATGCTTAAAGTATAACACATTTGCACCCCGTTAATATAGATTTCCCTATCATATCCATCATGAGTAGTATTTTTTTTCTAGATGAAATATACTGTGTCCTTTTTGCTACCCCTGACAATGTGTATGCCAAATGGCATGATGTTCGGTTCAGTGAGACCTGAAAAGGTATCAAATTAACTCGCTTTCGTATTTATAAAATTAGCTAGTCCTTACTAGTATCAGTAAGTAAGGAAGTATTATTTCTGAACCATTTTGATGATGTGGACTATAAATTACTTAAATTTACAGATGTTTTGCATATTGTTCACAATATTTTGAAAAAAAAAAAAAGTTCAATTGCTGTGATATTTTTCAAATATATATCTTGATTTTTTTAAATAAAATGGTTAAGATGTAAATAATTATCATCTGGTATTTAAATATCGTTATGACAGACATTTCACGAAAACTTTAATATTCATTCTATTGTCATTGTAAACATATGCTATAGCAATAATAATTAAAGTCGCGATGGCCTAGTGGCTTGACCGTTGGAATATCATTTCGATGTCCGAAGATTCAAACCCCGGTATGTACCAACGATTTTTTCGGAACTCGCGTACATTTACTAATTTATATTGGTAACACTAGTTGAAGGTGAAGGTGGCAGAACCTAGCTGTAGCTATTACTAGTTTCAGCATGAATGGGTCAGCTCGCCCGGGCTAGTACCACCCTCTCACAGAACACCGACGTGAAGTAACAATGCTTGCATTGTTGCGTTTCGTTCGGTTAGTGAGAGCGCCAGAGGCCCACCTCCTTCCCTCTTTTTTTCCTACCCCTCCCCCATACACAGGCTGGCAAAGCACTTACGACTCCTCTAGTGTTGCTAGAGTCTATAGACAGTGGTGATCACTTAACATCAGGTGACCTGTTCGTTCGTTTGCCTACTTTTGACATAAAAAACTCACTATCGGCTGACGGTGAAGGAAAACATCGTGAGGAAACCTGAACCAGAGAAATGTTCTTGAAGTACTACTGTATGTGGGAAAACATAGAACTGTGGATCTCTCAGAGTTTGAAATCACAAATACGTCGTGGACTGGCGTGGTGATTACATCTATACCTTCCTTCGGGAAGAGGCCTATGGCCCTGCTGGCTTAAAGTAAGTAATGTAAGTAACCACCACCGTCCATGGACACTAACAACACCAGAGGAGTCGCAAGTGCGTTGACACCCTTTGGGGGGAAGGGATTAGGGGAGGGAGAGGGAGAGGAGGAGAGGGGAGGGGAGGTAGGCCTCCGGCGCTCTCACTGACCGAACGAAACGCAACAATGCAAGCACTGTTACTTCACGTCGGTTTTCTATTAGCGGGTGGTACTAACCCGGACGAGCCGACCCATTCATGCTGAAACCAGTAATAGTTTCAACGTGGCTCTACCACCATTAAAAGTTTTATTGCATTTATCAAATATATAAACTTTTTCGTCATTTAGTATAAAGTAAATAAAATATTACCACAAATATTCTCAACATCTTTCGCAAATTTACATTAACCGTGTATTTTTTTTATTTGAATTATTTAGTAGCACCTCACACTCGTGTAATAAATTTCAGTGAGCTCTTCATTTATACACCCTTTTCGATCGTGGATTTAAAGCCTTGGGATTATTATATGACAACCGTGCACTTGATATAAAAGGCTATATCTTTTAAATCGTATTACAATTCAACTTTACTTTTTTAATACAAAAGTTTTGGGCCACGGCTTCACTTGTGATGGATGAGTTATTTGTTGTGTTTTTAACATCATCTATACAAATACAATGATCTAAGTATATCATTATGTGCGCATCATACAAAAACTAGCAGATAAATTGCAATAATTTTTGAAGTTATACTTCTTTTGGCGCGTCAGGGAAAAATGTTGAGAGGAAATTTTAGGATACGCGCGCACACCGTCACGAAAAACCGACACCCTGAAGTAATTACGATGCGCGTGAACACCGTTACGAAAAACCGACATCCTGAAGTTAGCTATAGTCAACATTTTATTTCCTTGTATTTGTTGCTTGTATTTCTTTGTATTAAAACTTGCAATGTATTAAGTACCTTTTTTCTATTGTTAGTGTCGTTTTTTCTACAAACGTAGAATAAAACGAAAGATAAAAATTTTGATTTTTTTTATCTTGTTACGCCAAAGAAGTATAACTTCTAACGCGTGTACATAAGTACACACATACACACTTTTTTTTACTATTCAAACATTCGTTCCTTATCTAAAAAAATATTACGAGATCTTAGTTTAACATAAAGTTATTAAAGTTTTTATTTTTCTTCTAACCATCTTGTTCGTTCAATTTTATTTATATTGTTTCCTCTTTTAAACAAAACAAACCAAGGCGCAAGTATTAGCTAGTGTGCAGCAAATGACATAGTCCTACAGGCCTTAACTATGACTAAGTTCTGTTTGCTAGCAAGCAATCGTTAATTCGAAAACGTTAACATGTTAAGCTTTGAAAGAGCACACTATGGCTTCATTACATTTTTCTTCAGTTTATTACAAGTATTTAATGCAAATGATCCTTTAACATTCTAAGAATAAAAACCAACTTACAATTTACAATATATTACATTAATCACGTATAGAGTCGATGCAGTCAGGAATGGCAATAAATACTTCGTAGATACTGTCACTATTTATTTGGCCAGAGCTTCGCCTTACAATACTTCGAATATAATGCGTAGATATCACCAACATCTTGCCTTTTAAAGGCCCATCGATATAAGTCAAAGCTTTTACTATTTATACATAATTCCGCAAAATAATTTAAGTAACACAAAAATAATAAAGTGTGAACAAATTAATGTTATTTAAGCTATACAAGAATTTTATATAATTATCCTTATTTATGTATCTCTAATGTGTTTACTAATCTGTTTCGACATGTAGATCAGCGGCATCTTGCCTTTCATAGGCCGAACTATGAAGTCAAAGAATATACTTACTATTTATTCATAATGATCAAACTAATGATTCAATTCTATATAATGATATCAATTCTTATTTACGTCTTATTAAAATCTATATAATAATAATAATTCTTTTTTATGTATATTTAATATGGTGGCGCTAGTGTCAATGTGTCTCTCTAATATGGCGGCGCTAGTATCAATGTGTATCTCTAATATGTTGGCGCTAGTGTCAATGTATATTTATAATATGGTGGCGCTAATATCAATGTTCCGGTCGTGTTGTAGTCTCGTCTCCTGAATGTGATGCAGCGGCACCGGAGGTGGATGATAACATATTACTCGCTAAATATCTACTGTAAACCAAATGAACTAAACCTTTAGCAATTTCAGGATTTCTCATCAAATCCAGATAAACTCAACTCACTACCAAAACGTTAAAGTATTTTAATAAAATCCGAGAAAATTCCATGAGGTTTTTATTAAAGGTGTTAAACCGCAGTGAAATCCCCAACTTAAGCCTAAATTAAGTGAAATCCCTGTTAAATTCTTAATAAAGCAAACGGTTCCTTCAAGATCAGCCGTGTAATTAAGTAATGTTTTTAATTAACTACGAAAGAATCCTTGTAACATTGGGAGTTTTCTTTAGTATTTTGAGCCATTGGTATATCTAAAATATTATTTTTCATATGTAACTGCGAAATAGTCTATATATAGGGAGCATTTTTTTTTCTGGAACTGAGTATGCCCTGGTAAGGTCTTTACAGCTTCAATATATAGGCGATAATCAGCAATAGTCAATACTAGGAAAAATCTTGCTGAAGGTGCGACAATAAAACACGTAAGTAGAGCTATGTTTATAGCATTTTTTTGTATTTATAAGTCTTTGGTAACTTATAGTGAAAAAGAGCCGTCCTGTCTCTAACAATCTTTAAGTATACATAAAAAACAAAAATCACATTTATAAAAGCGCAATATTAGCGCACTTTACAGTGTGCGTGAATCACTTTGTTATCATAGATAGTATACTGCCTGAACATGCAAATGAGAATACACAAAATATGCGTTATGGCCTTACCTACGCCAAGATATTGTCCCTAATATTGTTTCTTTACCACTCTGGCCCACAAATCATTACATAGTATAAAACAAAGTCCTCTGCTACGTCTGTCTCACTGTCTGTTCGCGATAAACTCAAAAACTACTAAATAGATTTTCATGCGGTTTTCACCAGTAGATACAGTGATTCATGAGATAGGCTTAGGTATATAATTGTCAAAGTTTTTTATTATCAGGGCGGAGCAAGGTCCGCCGGGCCCGCTAGTTCTTTGATAAAAGTCAATAATTAATTTGTTTCGAAAATTGTACATACAATATACATAACACTAACTGTGTACGCTGTTCTGCTAACGTTTTCTTACTGAGTTATTTATACCTACTCATATTTTACCACTTCTAGAAATATTATCAATTTCAAAACTATAGCTACGTTTCAATACATTTAGTATAATTTTTAGAATGATTTTTACGACTTCTAAAAGTGCTATTGCTTTTTTTGCAGGTGATTTTTGTCCATTTTAAATAATTATTGACACTAGAAATAAAAGAAATTGGATTGGATTTCCGAAAATTGGCATAAAATTTACATATTCAAATAGAACTACAAGTTTATTAACTTAGTTAAGTTGTAGTCAATTTTACGACATTAGCTCATACCAACGATTTTGCCCACGCGTTATTTTTCATTCTACTTTTTCATCCGATGTGTTACCAAAAATAGTAAACTGAATATTTTAACAGATAAATCTTATTAACAGATAACTCTTATAACTAAACAATCAATTGATGTATACATGTACGTATATATATGCATTTCGGATATCTCTGAAATGGTCCTAACGATTTAGATCAAATTTTGTATATAGAAAAGGTTTTGCTTTAAGATTATATATCGTAACCGTTGTAACTTGAATATTGCGTCAATTGAGATTTTAATTCATCTTAATAGAAAAAGTGATAACCTACACCTTAGTAAAACAATTATAAAAATATATCTAAACTGAAGCGAGAAATAGCGTTCCAATCAACGTTTAATAAACTACTAACGACTTCTATGCCACACCAATATTGCATAATTTTTAGGTTCAAGAAAAAGCGATCAGGTGATGACGTGTCACCATATCATGTAGGTTACATTATAAAACAAAATACTTTTATTCGTAGTTTCAAACAACTTTCAGTAGATAGCGAGAGATTAGTTTTTCACGGATTCTAAAAAAAAGGTGATTTTATTAGTTACGACAGTTTTTTTTAATTGTAGCTTGGCAAAGTGACTGCACTATGCCTGATGGTAAGCACAGTACAGTTCAAGAACAACGGCGTCCACCGAATGACACACTATCCATCGCCGGTCGCCGCTGTCATGCATGCGAATAACTGGATATGCACAGGCTGATCCCGAAACGCGACCCGCAGAAGCGAATCACTATGACGGGCTTTTTCGCCATATACATGGTGGTTGCGACCCAGTCAGGCTGTAAAACCCTACCACACCGCTTTCACCATTGTCTCGTTTGTTATTCAGCAGGGTGCACTACGTGCAGGTGAGGTTGGCTTGGGTGTCTCAAGTCTTGTGATGTTATTTGACACCCCCTACAGTACAGTATTGTAATAGCAGTGCGATATGTTGGTGACTTCCCTAAAAAAAGGGCAGTTTTAGATATTTGTTAAATGTATTACTAATTATTAGAGCCTATATCTTGTAATGCCAATGGATGATACTGGTATTAAAGCTACTGGTTCCTCAAAATTTTATCAGATGGCGCTATACGACATTATCCAAATACGTTTGGTTTACATTGATTACAATAGTAATAATTTAATTGTGTGAAACAATTGAGCGATGCTCATTCGAGCATATATCAATTGATCTAATTTTAATGCTTAAATTATGATTACATTTTTTTATAAAAAAAAACCATCTTAGTCAGCTTTCTTTAGAATTAAATATTTAAAAAAAAACATTTTCTACAATATAAGTAGTTTAAGTACGAATCTCTCTGGGTTAATCTCTTTAATTAAGATTCCTAGTTTAGTTAGTTAAGTCTGAGTTATGTTTAGTACTTTGACGGATCATTGTAAAATTTAGTACACTGAAACGTGTTTTGAAGGGAAAGTATTTAGAATATCCATTTTACTATACGTATTAACGCGGACGAAGCTGTAGGTGGTTGCTTGTATTAGTTTATTATGGA
The DNA here is from genome assembly GCA_015888305.1 of Antheraea pernyi. Lineage (NCBI taxonomy): Eukaryota > Metazoa > Arthropoda > Insecta > Lepidoptera > Saturniidae > Antheraea > Antheraea pernyi. The sequence continues at coordinate 176,910 of MU159375.1, read as the reverse complement.
ATTATTTTACATGTTTCATTAATGAAAAAAATATAGTTTTTAACAAAATATTAAATAATATTGCGGTTTACAATAACCTTTCTAACTAAAGTTCATAATTTTCTGTGGGTAAACTTTGGACAGAATCTGGCTTACATAACACGTCACATAGATATTTAGTGGTACCTAGGGAGAATGCAAATTACATCGTTTGGAACTTGTGACGATTCCCACTGCAATCCGAATGCGCTATGGTCGTGGATTTGTTATGTATGGATAGGAAATAAATAATTGTCTGAATATTCAAATATATTGATTGCAGAAAATAATTCTTTTATATGTACCTTTTTGTATATCATCGACTCTCAGATGTATTTCTTAGTTACATTCATAGTTGTATTTTTGTATCTGCAGTTCAAGTATTTGCTTTTATTATCAACTAGCTGCCTTCGCATGTGTAGTAGCCAAGAAATGGGGCTAAATCTACCACTTACAGTTATAAAATAAAATGACCTCAAAACATCAATTTATCAATATCTTTGAAGATATTCCTACTGTCTTTGGTTTTACTGATAATTTTATATGAAAATTGAATGAAAATTCTTCTTCTTCTTCTTACCCTTATCCCACATAAGTATGGTCGGTACAACATGTTTCTCATGTTGTGGTATATGATTTGGCTTAATTTTTACGATCGGCCGCCTGCCTGACATCAAGGGTGTAAGGGGTGTCAAATAACATCTAACACTTGAGACATCCAAGCCAACCTCACCTGCACGTGGTGCACCCTGCTGAATAACGAACGAGGCAATGGCGAAAGCGGGGTGGTAGGGTTTTACAGCCTGACTGGGTCGCAACCACCATGTATATGGCGAAAAAGCCCGTCATAGTGATTCGCTTTTGCGGGTCGCGTTTCGGGATCAGCCTGTGCATATCCAGCTTTTTGCAGGCCGGCATGACAGTGGCGACCGGCGATTGACAGTATGTCACTCGGTGGTCGCCATTGTTTTTGGATTGTACTATGCTTACCATCAGGCACAGTGCAGTCACTTTGCCGTGCTACTATAAAAAAAAAAAAAAATTAAACCCTCCTTGGGATTATTTTGTTGTACCACTGTATGTATGATTATTATTATGTAGTTACGAAGTCTGATGGGCTCTTTTAACCTTAAAATTTTTCGTTCCGGTTAAAAACGAAGTTCTTCCAGATTATGGTTTGCATGCTATATTGCCATTTTTTTTTCAGGATTCGTGGTTTCAGATTCTTCACAGTAATAATAATATAAAATTAGATATAATAAACCATTATAAAAATACCAAATATGAAAACTATAATAGAAAAATATATGCAAAAAAAAAATGAAAATTATTAAACTATTTTTTTTATTTATCCGTACGATTTTTCCAACAGTTTTTCTTATTTTTTTTTTGTAACTTGGCACAATCCAAAAACAATGGCGACCACCGAGAGACACACCATCCATCGCCGGTCGCCGCTGTCATGCCGGCCTGCGTAAGTATCTCTTCACGTTGCGCTTGAAGGACCCCATGTCATAGGAAGAAGGAAACACACTGGCCGGGAGATTGTTCCACAGCTTCACGGTGCGACAAAGATAAGATGTTGCGAACTTTTTAGTTCGTGTCCAAATAAGATTTACGGATTATTATACGGATATATATACGGATTACGGATATTAAGGATCTTAAATCCTTGTCCTAATAATAATAAAAATATTTTAAAAAAAATTAACTAAATTAGTGCAGCCATTCTGAAATGATCCGGTTATATACATTCGGCAATTTAATTTTATTTATATAGAAGATTTTTCAACTGCCTTGTTTCATGGAACTGAGATACGCATAATGATTACGTCATAATTTTAATAATATTTTATCGTTTTGGCTCCGATATTGTAAAGAACACATTTCTTATTTGGTTTCAAATTTAATTCGAGTGTTTTTCATAGAGTAAATTGTTTTAAATTTCAATAATACAATAACACTTTTAAATTTCAATACTTTTTTTTTTCTAATATGAGTTTATAATTATTTCGCCGCTAATATTTTGGTAAGTAACTGTAAAATATAAAAGAATATATAATTAATTAAAACATATTGGAGACTAATGTAATGACCACAGGAATCAATTCCATGTGGAAGTTCAATGTAAAATCCACTATAATGTTTAAGCATGGATAAATCATTTGTAATTCCGCAAAGTACGCCTTCTTTAATAAAAAAAATGCATTTATAATCTTTTATAACGAATTTATAGATCGGGATTAGATAATCCAAAATTAGTCGAATCTAAGGGTATTAAAAGTCTTATACGAGCAGTAAGATACATGTATTTAAATGGGTACTCCCCAGAGTTGAATGTTCCTTATCTGAAACAGTTTCTGAACTTTACACCACCTAAATTTAAAGGGAATTAGGTGGTTTCAATTAGTATTGGAGAGAATAATTTTCTATTTATGTAAAATAAGGAATTACAAAACAATACTTGTGGAAAAGTTCTGGTTATTTACGAACGTCTATAATCAAATGAAGGTTTTGTTGGGAATTTATCTTCTTATCTCTAATTCAATGAATGCCAATTTTTCATTTTATTCAAACCGAAAATTAATTTGTTCATAATCTTACAAATAATTCAATATTACTTACTATACATAAGTAACATGGCGGCAACAGTTGTCTGTCGAATTCCTGCTTCAGCAACTAATGCTTTCAGAGTACACCTATTTAATCTGTATGTATAACAAAAATTAAAGCGATTGTGGTTTGTTTAAGCTAATAAGCTTCGAATATTGCGAATCAATTTTAATTTAACTTTTTCCAAACAGAGAAAAGAGTTTCAATATAGTACACAGATTATAACTACCCTTTTCCACAGACGCTAATCAATAATAATACAATTTTACAGAATAAAATTTAAACTCGCTAAAAAAGTTACAGGGGTTAAGCGGTTATAACAACATTAGAAATAAAAAATAAACTAGATAAAATACATAAGTTAAGATGAAAAAACAAAACCATTTTTACATGAACGAAATCGCCGGCATAACTACTATATTATAAAGAGCTTTACAAACATTATCTAGACTGCAAGAAAAGAAATATTTACTGAAAAAATATATCTTTCATTTTAAAGCACTCACTGAATAATATTAATCTGGTTATATCTAACCACGAGCGAGACAACTTGAGCCATATTAACGATCTAATGCGCTAAGAGTTAGTTTTATATTTGTAATTCATATTTATCGCAACATAAATATAATCTGCTAGCTTTCTGTTGCATTTCTGAGCTTTTTTCTCTTTCGGTACATTCGGAATAAAAATTATACTTTCACTAGGAACCGGGCTAACTCCATGCCAAGTATCTTTTTCTTATTGTAGCACGGCAAAGTGATGGTAAGCACAGTACAATCCAAAAACAATGGTGACCACCAAAAGACAAACTATCTATCACCGCTATCATGCCGGCCTGCGTAAATGTCTCTTCACATTACGGTTAAAGGACCCCATGTTATAGGAAGCAGGGACTACACTGGCCAGGATATTGTTCCATAGCTTCACGGTACGGCAAAGATAACACGTTGTGAACTTTATAGTTCGTGTCCAGATACAATTTACCGTAAAACTGTGGCTCCTGGTTTTTTTTCCTAAATATATCGAATATTTTACGAATTCATCCACTTTGTTCTCTAAGATAGCCAGTTTAGTTGATAATATATGTATAAAATTACTAGAAGATACATAAATGTTACTTTCATTCTGTAATTTAGATCTTAAGTGGTAATTCAGTTAAAATTATGGCTATATCCTGTGATAAGGGTACATTGTATATTCTAACTTAATTGAAACTTTAAATAGTAAAGATACATTAAGAGAGCACGTTGTTATTTTTTACTAGTTGATACCCGTGTCTCCGTCTATGTTGTTTATTATTATTTTTAAAATGAACGGAGAAAATAAACATGTAATAAAATCGAAATCAAAATTTTATAATATAATAGCAAGTTCTCCATAGCAAGTAAATATACGTCGATGAATGCGTATTTTTTTTAAATAAAAATCGTCATTTCTATATTTCTTTCAGATTTTGTATCTAGACTAGCCTATACCCTTAATTACAACCAAATAATCCTTTGAATAATCTTCCATGAATGAATAAAAGTCTCATCTAAATTGGTTCATGCGTATCAGAGGTTCGCTTACGACAAACAACTTTGCATTTAATTTATTCGATTTTTTTAATGGATTTTGTTACTGAACAGAAAATTACTTGAATTCATTTACTTGCTATATAATCACACTAATATTATTAATACGAAAATAACTCGGTCTACTTTATAAACCTATGATTTTTTTTTTGGATTTTTGCCAGTTTATCTTCTAAAATATAGGCCGAGAGTTTTTGTTTGTGAAATATGGAGTGGTGAGTATTATTGTAATGTTTCATAATTTAGGAGTATTGTGTATTTGGAACAAATCTGGAAATGTATGCGGTTTATGTAAGAATATTGTATATTTGTGATATAGTTTGTGTGATAAATAAAAAAAATATATATATATCTATTTATTTTTCGCACATTGTTGAATTTACAGCATATTTTAAACTAATTACATTATGTGTTCATATTATTGATATACAAAAATTCAAGATACACGCTTAACGTTTCACCGCCGGCACACAAAAATGAGTGCATAATTTTGGATTATGCACTCATTTCAAATAGTCTCGCGTCGCTAACGTTCTTGTAAAAACAACTTTAAATCGTTGAGGTAATATTGAATTTGCAAAATCACAAGTTTATCCCATAGCTATAATCACGTATGAATATTCGAGAATTCTTGCCGCCGGTTTTGAACCCTACTTTTATTCGAGATCTTGTGTCTTGGGTTTTTATATATCAATGATTCATATAATTCATGTAGTATATAAAATTTAATTATTGTTTTTTTTTATTTTCTATGTTATATTGTTTATTTAATTGCAAAAAAACTTTGCATATACATTATCAAGGGTACAAAAAAAGTACCTACTGTTCTTGAGCGATAGGTTAGGTTAAGTAACACTAGCGAAATATAAGGCCTCAGATAAAAGCTAGTTTTACATAATTTTGAAACATTTTTCTTTGCCTATTTTTTTACCGTATGATTAAATAAATTGTCCATCTTATATTATCGTCGCTTCATCGATTACTCAGATAATAATTTACAATTAATATTGCAATTATATATTGCTGGGAGGTTCAATTTATGTGGAACAGTCCAGCGGGCAAACAATTTATTTACCTCCTTGAGTGTATCGAGTTTTTGTATTATATTTTATTTGTTTAACTTTTTACTACTAACTTTCTTTTATTACAATATTAAATAACATATCTACAACTTTTCTGTCGCGAAATGTTGTGCACAGATTATCTTCTACCAGTTTCATTTTTTTAATTTATATTATCATACATATTAGATTCTAACAAAGCGTGTATTGCAACCTAAGTTGTCTAGCCATTGCACACACAGACGGAACTATCCTTTATTTTATGTCTATACAAATACTCTGAGTATGCGCCATGACCCGTTAGTATCTGTACCAACACAGGAATTATATCTATTTTTTTACAGCTCTGTGGATCGGTATTGTCCCCGGAGAGAAGATAGTAGTATGCGCGGCAATTCACTCAATGTTATACCTTCTATTACTTTTGAAGACTATTTTATAACTTACATTATTCTTTGTGGACGATATTCGACATTGATCGTAATTTGTTTCGATTTTAGATCACAGTACAGACTCTTTCGCCAACTCAACAGTTCTTTCATTTCCTATCTCACCTACAGTGGTGGTCATATAATTAGAAACACTTCTTATGAATAAAGAAAGTATAACTTCAACGTACAAATGTTCGTAAAAAATATATACATTCAATAATTAATAATCATGCAATAATATAGCCACTCAAACAAAAAAATCATTAAATGCATAAGATATAAAACATATCTTACTTTTAAATACAAAATGAGCCTTACACATGTATGAGTTTACTTTCTGCTACTGGCCGCTTTGAAGCCTAATTAGAAGCATTTAAAAAAGCACCCATAGCTCGTTCTTTTTTTTAAATTGGAGACTATCATTTCTTCCTTGGCTATTTCAATTATTTTGGCGGCGATTAAAAATTTAATCTGAATTTTACTTTATTAAAAATGAACAATGATAAAATATGTGACGCGTTAACTAGGCCAATAATTGTTAATTTACATATAGATCATAAGTAAGTGTATAAGGTGTACAGAAGAATAGCTGAGCTTTTAAATTGTTCTGTTAAGAAAGTTTATAATGCAATTGAGCATTATAAAACACATAGAACTGTTGAAAATGTTCTTAGAAAGAGTCGGTCAAGAAAAACCTCTCCCATAGAAGATACGCTAATCGTTCGTGTTGCTAAAAAATACCCAATTAAAGACTCCAACCAGATTAAAAATGAAGTTTTTTCGCCTTATGACCCGAGAAACATCTCGTCAAGACTGATACGCCGAAGATTAGTGGAAACTAAATTGTTCGAAGGAACCTCTCGGAAGGTACCGCTTCTTACCAAGCTACACCAAGAGAAGCGATTATCATTCGCTAAAAAATATGTTAATTGGACGGTACGAGAATGGAAAAAAGTGTTATTTTCACATAAAACATAAATAAATGCAGTAAATTCCGATGGAAAGCGCTATGTTAGACGTCCTGTAAACAATGTTTTAATTATAAATACTCAAGGAGTATAGTCAACCACGGTGACGGTAACATCAAAGTTTGGGAGTGTTTTTCCGGATGTGGAGTTGAACCCGTTCGGAAGATTAAAGGTACAATGGATCAATGGCAATACAAAAATATCTTAGAGCATACAATGATTCTCTACTCGGACGATCATTTGCCTGTAACCTGGGTCTTTCAGCATGACAGTGACCCTAAACACACGGCCAATAGCGTCAAATGTTTCCTTAGCGAACAGCGTATATCCGTTTTGGACTGGCCAGCAAATAGCCCGAATATAAACCCGATAGAAAATCTCTGATATATTGTTACAAAAAGAAAGTCTCACACAAACGTAACACTAGTCAAAACAAACTATATGGAGCATTTCTTAAAGCATGGAATTCAATCCCTCTAGAAAAATGTATGAAATTGATTGAATCAATGCCACGTCGTTGCAGTGCTGTTATAAGAGATAAGCCACTAAATATTAATTATAACTATTGGTAGGTTGTGGATAGTAGCTATTTCGTAAATAACAATAATAATTACTAATACTTAAAATAATATGGTTTTTTTTTTACTTTTTCGTTTTTGTGTCTAATTAGTTGACCATTATTGTTCATTTAGTTCAGTAGGTAGTAGTAATTTATTATATTATTAGTTGTTTTAATGGTGATTATTTCTACCGTCAGATGCTTGAGATATAACTGTACATCATTGATCCAATACTCAGAAACGAGCTCTGAACCATCACTGCCTCAAAACGAAAATTAATAAAATAATAGGTTAACCATTTTGCGTATAATCGTTTATTGATATGTTTATGGAGTAAAACTTCTTTAGGCGCGACTAGGAGGTAACTGGACGACAATGTAACGGAAGTCTGTTACGGCAATATGGCGTCACGTTTCTGTACCATTCGGTTTTAATTTTTTTTTTATTTTGTCAATAAATAGTTTATAAACAATACAAACAACAATTTTAGAAAAAAATTATAAGAAATATTAAATTAATAATAATAATAATAAAAATCATACAATAGAATTAATTATGTATACAGAGGCGCGCGACCGTGCTGCCATCTGGTGTCAATGTAAGTAAGTAACAAATTAATTCAAAGCTTCATTCTGTCCGTCTTCATCTGTAGTGCCATCTCAGCTAATTCGGTACTTATATAACAAGTTTTACTTCAATCGCGAGTGACGGTTACACGCACTCATTTTTTATATGGACAATACGTGATAAAATATCAATTATAAGACATACCTCAATAAATTACGGTTAAGTAACCTAAAAAGAAATTTTCGTAATATTTGGAGTATTAAGAGTTTTTGGATCCATTTTCGTTGTTATTCAAGACGTTTGGCTTTCTGAGATCTAGTTTTCTGTTACGAACGTTAATGGATTGCTATTGTTTCACAATAACAAAAAAATATTTCACAGAATAACTATGTCTGTTTGTTTGATACGTTTTCTATAATTAAGCCTTTGAAGCAATTCTAGTGATATTTGGCGTAGAACCTGAGACCTGGACAAGGCTACTATTCATTCTGAATACATAATATGATACCGTAGCGAATTTGTCCGTTTCAAATTATAATGTATTGTTTACTAAAAATAAAATATAATTTTATTGTATAAAAACATAAAACCTCCGTAAATAAGTCTTCAATGTGACAATTTTCATGTCGATTGGGTAAACGGCTTTGGAGGCTATATATATTATAAAAAATCATGAACAGTATATATCATACTAAAAACAGGCTGATAAAGTCATATTAAAAAAGCAAATAGCAAAAACTATGTAACGTTCAGGTTTATTTAAATGCAAAAAATAATATTAGCCAGATTTTTTTAGATATGGTTCAGTGAATTTTATTTATGTAATTATTTTAGACCACACTTTCAAGTCATTATTAATAATGCCGAAAATCTAAATATATAAAAATATAGTGTCATGATGTTTGTCCACGATGAACTCCGAAATTACTCAACTGATCTTCAGGACAGTTGGCATTTAAGTATAATTTGGTCCAACTTGAGAGATAGGATAATTTATATTTATATTAATGGCCTCAATATTTTTGAATTACAATTTTTTTCATTAACATTTGATTTACGTAGGACTGTAACACTATGTAAATAAATAAATCAATAAATGATTGTAAATGTTGATTATTGTTATTAGGTAATTGTAATATTTATCAGTCTCCAACAGATGGCGCTTTAAATTAGTTTATTGACAGAAAACTGTAAAAGCGACTGTTATAGATAACTCATAGATGGCGACACGTTTTAATTGTGTATTTCTATTTTAATTTAACATAATTATAATAACTGAGCCGCAGCTACGTGTGGCCGGGTCAGCTAGTAATTATATGTATCTTGAGGACGTGTTTTTAAATATATTATTATAAAACAATGTCGGGTTTCGTGTCTGTACGGATTCCTAGATATATTTTGAGATCTTTTAAACTACGTAACGGATTTTAAAACAGTTTTTATTATCATTTAAGTAATAATATCTTAGGAGACCCAACATATGTAATATTATACGCAACAAGACAAGAAGTTGTCTGTGTGACGAGTCTTGCGTAGGTGTTTAGGTTATGAGGTAGGTCTTTTTCGTAGGTGCTAGAGCCACGCTGAAGCTACTACTGGTATCAGCATGAATGGGTCGGCTCGCCCGGGATAGTACCACCCTCTCAATGAAAACCGACGTGAAGTAACAATGCTTGCATTGTTGCGTTTCGTTCGGTCAGTGAGAGCGCCGGATGCCCATCTCCCCTCTCCCCCTCCCTTCTCCCTCCTCCTCTTCCCCATTACTCCCACAAACACAGGCTGGCAACGCACTTGCGACTCCCCTGGTGTTGCATCAGGTGGCCCACCTGTTCGTTTGTTTCATATAATATTTTAAAAAGAAAATTATTTTTTGTAATTTTTGGTTTTATAAAACACTAGCTGTGCCCGCGACTTCGTCCACGTGGAACCTGATGTACAAAACAATGACTAATAAAGTCATCTGAACGTATTTATTCCATATGCTTATCTACTTTTCTCTCATACTTAAGTCGGGACGCCATTAAAATTTCAATA
>MU159375.1:112444-166203 GCA_015888305.1 Antheraea pernyi | reverse complement strand
CCCCCCTCCCACAAACACAGTCTGGCAACGCACTTGCGACTCCCCTGGTGTTGCAAGTGTCTATGGACGGTGGTGATCACTTAACATCAGGTGACTCACCTGTTGGTTTGCTACCTATAATATAAAAAAAATAGTTTCTGAGACTTTCATGAACTGTAAACACCAAAGCGCTATAAACAGATCTAAATCATTGACACTTATAAAACTGTATTATGCACCCGTACGAAATCGAATCAGGTCGTTAATATTAAATAAACCCAACCAAGCGTATATTAGCAATCGTGAAAGCTTATACGTTAATTCATATGAATCACCACTTCGATCGATACCATCTTAAAGAATCACAAAATTTAAATAAGCACTTACATTTTACAATGCGCATTTTAAATTGATTTTGCAATAAGATACCTTTCACATTCATTCAGTAGTGGATACTTTAAAATGTTAATACATTTATAAATAAAACATTATTAGCTTTTCTATCTCTGTTGCGTGTTTGAAGATTCATCTAAAAAGGAATCATAGAATTTAGTTATTCGATTCACGCAGAATAAGAAGACTATGTTAATACTCTCTTCTGTACTTCTATATATTTTCGGTTATCGGTTTCTTTTACGAGCAAAATAAATGACGATCGTATTTCCTTTTTTATATTACTGACCGCAAATACGTTTTTCTCATAATTTTAACATAATCTACTGATATTCTCAAGCGTGGAGCGTAAATGATCTTCTATTGATTATTGGGTAAGAAATAAAATCATATGTTATATGAGAAAGAATCGCGATACCGAGCTGGGATAGATCAAGTTTGTTTCGTAACAAATACATTTATCTAAGTATACAACATACATTGAGACGTATTATTAAAGTGACTGAAAGAAAGATGGAAATAATCTAGTTGTAAATGTTACATAAATTATGTTTTATACTTTGTTAATTGAGGAATTCAAATCTTGTGGTGCTATGTCTAGACAGGGTGCACCCACGCGTTCTCATTTCGTTCTTAAGTATGTGAGCAAGTAACAAAATACTAATTAAATAACTCGCCCGATTTTGTTTTTGTTTTTGCTCGCGACTTCACTTGCGTCAACGTAGTTTAGACTTTTCCTTCGGAACAATACTTTTTTTTGGATAATTGGTACATTATGGTACCTTTATTGGTACGTAGTTTCTTAGGAAAACCAGTAACAGTTTTTTAGGCAATAGTGTCAGGTTTTACAACAAAGTCCTAAGGTATAATACCGATTTGCATGATTGTGAGTTTAAGAGCCATGTCAAGCGGGTTTTGATGTTAAAAGGCTATTGTAAAATGGATTAATATGTACACGATGATGGTGTCTGGAAATGACTCATCTCTGTGCATCTACTAAAAATGAATGTGACGTGTAATGTATTCTAAATATTATATATATTTGTTAAAAAGATAAACCAGACCGAGTTTCTTGCCGGTTCTTCTCGATGACTGTGTTGTTTTCCGATCCGGTAGTAATTTTCACATTCATAAGTGACTTCTTAGGGTCTACTATGTTTTTTTCTTTACCCCTGACAATATTTACGCCAAATTTCATGATAATCGGCTGAATAGTTACGGTTTTGAATGTGTAACAAATAAATAAACTTGCATACGCGTTTATATTCTTAGTAAAGATTCTCCCGGTTCTGATGTTAAAATAACTATTTTATAATTTAAGTGTATATATCATACTAATGTTAGAAAGAGAAATCATTTACATGTTTTGTAATGTAATGTAAAAGTAGATGAGGTATTTTGATTCAAATTTCACTACTAAAAATTATCAATGACTGGCATCAGTAAGTACTTCGGAAGTTGGTCGTAAATAACTATAGATTGTAACGATCACATTGTATCAGGAGAACTGCATACAAAATGGCTCATAAAATTCCTAACTGCGTCGTATCTCGTGACATCAGAGCGCGTTATTTCCAAGATATTTTATATGAAAACTTTTTTACAGAAAATAATTGAGAAAAAGTTATCAAATATCCCAAACGTCTATCTCGAAAACAATAATAATAAAAATTGATGAAAACTAAAATTGAGGGCGATTCATAGAGTTATATCGATTTACGTCAACGATGGGAGTCTACTATCAGATCATAATAATGATATGATAAATTACTTGAAAAATTGCACATAAAGTCAATCACAATCATTAGGAGTCGCTAAATTTTTAAATTCTTGCCAGGTGTAGTTAGACGAAACTATGAATATATTCGCATATCATTGACGAGAGATTTCAACCTTTACTGTTAGCAGATATATTGAAAATTTATTATAAAATTTGTCAGTCCGCTACCAGACAAAGAAATATACTATATGGCAAACGAACAGGCGGGTCACCTGATGGTAAGTAATCACCGCTGTCCATAGACATTAGCAACACCAGGAAAGTCGCGAGTGCGTTACCGGCCTTTTAAAGGAGCTGGGCCTCCGGCGCTCGCACTGACCGAACAAGATGCTACAATGCAAGCACTGCTATTTCACGTGGTTGTTTCTGTGGGTAGTAGGAAAATACTTCAGCTTGGCCCTACCACCTACGAAGTACTATGCTATACTGCCTGCTAAGGAATAATCGAATGTTTTTATCTATCTACTATAATTCGTGTTCTTTGCGCCTTTGTATTTAATTACAAGCTGATACCCGTCGTGCTTCGTCTCCGTCGTTTTATTACCTTAACAATATATTTAATCTACAAAGGAAAAAAACATAAGTATAAACAAAGTAGCGTCCACTATAATATTTAATGATAGATTTCTTCTTCTTCAATAAAAAAATTATGTATATTATAGAAGAATAAATGGCTGTAATATATTTATGTTATTATATTATTTTGTTAATTGATATTTTTCCTGATATTGAATTTAAACGGAGATCATCATCAGCCTGTAAGTAACCCACTGCGGGGCTATATATACTGCAGTATTTTCCGACGGAATGTAGGTATGGGCATAATCACCACGCCAGCCAACGACGTATTGGTGATTTCAAATTCTGAGAAATCCACAGTTCTATGTTTTTCTACATATAATAAGTACTAAAAGAACATTTCTCAGGTTGAGGTTTCCTCACGATGTTTTCCTTCACCGTCAGCCGATACTGTTACCAATTTAAATTAGTAAATGTACGTGACACGTGACGTCCACCGGTCGAACCTCTAGATCAGCAAGACTTTTCGAATTTAAACGGTAGTGAAGTTTAATAAAAAAGGAAATGGCATAGTGATAGAGTGTTTGGACACTGAATGACGACTGAAATAGAGTTCAATTCTACAATGAATCCGAGCTGTCGGTGAAGGAAAAATCAAGAGTCGAGAATTAGTCTCCCAGCACCTTTAAATGTGTTCCGATAGTTGTACTTCAAAGCCAGTTTTCTCTAGGTTTAACATATTACTCTCTCGAATAATATTGTGGCATACCATGCCACATTTAGAAAACACGCCTGGAAGTGAAATTGTACCAGCACCATACAATTAGAATAAATCGCTGACTCTTATGTTTCTGCACCGCCGACGGTTTTGCCGTCCTTCGCGCGGCGATATATCGAACGAGTGGCGCTCGCGCACCCTCACCCTCCTATTCGGGGTCATACTGTACTGAATGCTGGATGTATCGCGCGCACTAAATCTTAAAGTGTTATTTACGTTATTTTTGTTACTGTAAACATTATTTTTGTCTGTATTTCTATTAACAGTAAATTCGATTGTATCTTGAACGTCCTCTTATAATGTAGTTTGAGTGCACCACGCAGCCCACAATAGAAAGGCTAAACAAACTGATTAAGTTTTCAAGCTGCTATTTATAATCAGTATAATAGATTTTTTTTAAACGAATAAAAAACACGATGCTTATTAATAATAAACGTTTAATCATTTCTATATATCCTTATTATCTATATATTTTATATAGTTTAATTCACAGTACAAAAATAATTGTACATTTTTAAAAGCATATTAACATTATGTTTCGAAATTATACCACTAAAATATATACATGAAGTTTTAAAAAATGGATAACTTATTTATGTACAGCATGTTCTTATAATTACAAGTCCAATGTTTTATATAATGAATGGAAAAATGCAAAACTGTTGATTGCTGAAGCACCACACCTATTTTGCAAGAAAATTGTAGTCTTCGCTTGGTTGTATTCGCGTCTGAATCGAGTGGTTGATAGACTGGGCCGTTCCAATTAGTACTATGATAGGTGACTATAAGCTGCTATATCACTTAACATTCAGAGGACCAAGTGTCTATCACTTAACACGCATTTTTTTCTAACAGAATCTTTATATGTAAATTATTAATTATTATAAATTATTTTATTGAAAATCCAATCGAAAACTATTTTCGTAATTCATTTTGTTATTAATCCTTCATTTTTTCCTATTAATAATATAATTATGTAATTAAATATTTTATAAAATTTAGGATGAACTTACAAACATTTTAAAAATATAAACATTTCTTACTTTATGCTATTATTCCTATATAATTTCACATAAAGTATGTTAAGTTAATTGCTATAATTTTACATTCGATTTGTAATATAACTAAGTAAATTACGAATGCATTTATTTTCATTATTTCACTTCCGTTTATAACTCAACAGATGGCAGTACACGTATTTTCTATTTATGAAAAAATACAAAAGCGATACATTAATTTCAAAACTTATTTTTACTATCTATGTAACTATGTATGTCACTTGTAAATAGAATATTAATGTTATTCTTATTCGTTGCTTCTTTAGTTATCTTAAACATGAATATTACGAATACATATATTTGATAGAATTTATATGTTATATATAATCTTTATAATCTTATATAATCTTTGGCTCATATATTGAAAAAACTTCAGACAATTGTAAACGATAGAATAACGAGATATTTACAATAATATGCGAATTTTTATGAATTATAATTATGTCATTTACTTAATATTTATGAATCTTTTGCCCCGAATGGGTTTTCATTTACTAATGTATAACACTGCCTTCACTGATTACAGTAAATGTACATAAATCTGTATGTTTGTACAACTGTATAATATGTACATTAAAAAAATCCGTGCGTGTATCAGTGTACATACGTAAGAAGTGAAACTTTTTTATGACACCATTTTTCGAATAATGATCTACTATATTTACAACTTTACAGAAATTTGTTAAATAAAGCTAAATTAGATAAAGTTTAAGCAAAAGGCTTTTATTATTATAAACATGGATACAAATGATTCAATTATTTTACCTTATTTTTACTAAGATTATAATAGCATTTCATCAATTATATTTCATTAATTATAATAGAATTATTAATATTATTGTTATCGTTATTATATATTTTTGAAATTAATGGCTTATGATAACTGAAATATGAAATATATGGTTTACATTCCACGGTATCTGATCATTGTGAGCGCACTTTTAGAAATAAACATGGCGCGTAACGAAAAAATGTACAGAAATTAAGATGGCGCGTAACCGAAAAACGTTACATACTCTAAAATTCCTCCCTACGTCAATAAAGAAGTTTCACTTCAATAAATGTATTTCACACAGCGGTCGATTCGAATCTATGAACATTTATTGGTTACATATATTACTTATATTATAATCTAGAAAAATACCTTATCCATTAACAGTTAATTCAATTTTTAATCCTATTAAAAAAACATGCTGTATCATAATAAAAACGTTAAGCAGGATAAACTAGTATTTAAATTTGAACATTAACTATATAATTTTAAATTAAACTTTGAATATTATTTACAAAATACGAAAAATTTAAAATTAAAAACTAATTATAATTATAAATGCTTTATTTTAAAATTTCATTTCAATCTTGCCGATTATATATATGACTAGATATTGAAATAGAAGATTTTAACCACAAAATATATTTATATCAATACATTTTTGAGTTATTATCTATAGTAATATAAAAAAAATACAATTAGTCATTATTAATGTGAATTTATTTTTATATAATCGCAACAAACAACTACATATAATTTATCTGTGCTAGTATAAAACAGTAAAAAAGTATAAGTAGGCGAAGGACTTTCCTTTTTCTTTCAAAAAATGGTATCTGATAATAAACTTTACATTCACAGACTTCAAGCTTCGACACACAAGGTCATGTAGAAAAATTAAAATCATGTAATGTTTGTAAGTAGTAATTTACTCGTATTACGAGCAATGTCTAATTTTTTATTTCTTTTTTGGCAACCAACCTTCTAGATTATCACTGACATTATCCAGTAGGCAATAATATTACAAGTGCCTTGCAATTGCAATGTTCTAAGAACGCGATAGCGACTCCCTTGTTAAAACTTTCCATGGAGATTTTATGCCATTTCAGAATTCATGCTCCGTGGCATTACTTCCCATCCATTTACTTGTGCATATTAACCGAACTATATTACGTAAAACACCATCAATATTACAAAATATAGAGTCAAAAAACAGAAGATAATGAATAAAAAAAAAAATCCACTACATGATCGCTTAAGATCCAGCCAAATACTCCAATGTGTACTTTATTGGTGTGATCCGAGATATTACAGTAATGCCGTGATATACCGTTATTCGGAGCTATAGAAACACGTCACGGCGGAGGTTTCTATAGCGCCCCGTTACTTGTCACTGTTACTACAAGTACTATAAGTTTATGTCCAACAATTCTTTTCGACTTTTCATTAAAAAATAAATCAAATCGTAATAACTTTAGTATAAAAATACCATTGTGAAGCTATTTTTATCCCTGTTTTATTACGAGTGACATATTATATTTTACTGAGCCGTGAAAAACATGGCGACAACAGATAGTCTATTTGTGATATAATTTCTCACATTTTCGAAGTTATTACAGTATGTTACCGCCCACCTTCGGTGCCGCTGCATAACATTCAAGAGACGAGACTACAACACGACCGGAACATTGATGCGCCACCATATTATAAATATACATTGACACTAGCGCCATCATATTAAGAGACACATTGAAACTAGCGCCACCATAATAAAGATACATAAATAAGAGTAATTATTATTATATAGATTTCAATAAGACGTAAATAAGAATATCATTATATAGAATTGAATCATTAGTTTGATCATTATTAATAATAGTATATTCTTTGACTTCATAGTTCGGCCATGAAAGGCAAGATATCGCTGATCTACATGTCGAAACGATTAGGAAACATATTAGAGATACATAAATAAGGATATTTATATAAAATTGTTGTATAGCTTAAATAACATTAATTTGTTCATACTTTATTATTTTTGTGTTTCTTAAATTATTTTGCGGAGTTATGTATAAATAGTAAAAGCTTTGACTTATATAGATGGGCCTTTCAAAGGCAAGATGTCTGTGATATCTACGCATTTTCATTATATTCGAAGTATTGTAAGGCGTAGCTCTGGCCAAATAAATAGTGACAGTATCTAAGAAGTATTTATTGCCATTCCCGACTGCATCGACACTATACGTGATTAGTTTAATAAGTATTATAAAAAACTTCAAGTAAATCATAGCTTACAATTATAGATTGTACATATCGTTTCGATGTTCTTTTCCTTCTTTCATATGCGTAGCTTTGACAATAAACGACGGTATCGTAATGTATGCCAGCACGCCCGACTTATAAATGCTCGTGAGATGTTTATAACAGCCGTTTTCAATACATGTCACTTGTGTAACACATAATGCTATCATTTGCTATATAACCAGTGATACGTGAAATGGTCCACGGTTAATTATAAGCGGCAGAGTCCGAGGCGTGCCAGTGATTATAATGACACGCGGTCAGTCGGCGCTAGAGCATGACGTCACGCGCAGGCTCGTGTCGCACTGGCTGTCAGTCACGCGCCGACACCAGCACTAGGAGTTGCGTCCGTCGTTGTTCCGATTGTGGGCGAGGCATGCTGCTACTACGAGTTCTATTCAATATCTGAAAAAATTATATCTAAATTAATGGTAAAACCCCGGGTGGTAGTTTCAAAGGGCGCCAATATCATAGCAAATTATAACTAAAAACAAAAAAATTGCTCCACAAAGCGCCTTACATACATAAGCCAAGTTGACTCACCGCCAACTTGAAAGGAAAAAGCCCCATACAGGCCCATACCAACAGAGCTCAGTCAACAATTAACGTCTTTTAATTGACTCTCTCTATTTTCCCGGGTATATGATTATATGTCACAAAAATTAAAAAGTTTGTAGCGTGCTGGCCATTAAAAAGTGTTTATGCACACTGGCCTTTTTGGAATGATGACATATAAGATGTCACACAGACGGATATATATTCTTCCTCGACAAGGGAAGTCCAATATTAAAAGTCTCGTCCGTCGGTTGCAAAGTCGGTGTTTGATTTTCACATATATATTATATGAACACACCCCAAAAAGTTATTAGGTAATAGATAATAAAAGCACAGATTTATTAAAGGATCGTTATTGTCCCATCTATTAAAAATGCCAACAATTATACTGTTGTAGGTTTTTTAAGTTATTTATAACAAACGCTGGGGAGAAAGATGTCACTATCAAGCTTCTACCCTGATTCGAAAAAATCTTAGATCCAGGCTTGTTAGTTTAATTAGTTATTGCCGCGCAATAAATAAATGAATAAATAAATTATTGGAAATATCATTTTTCTATTGTGCAGTAACTATTATTTTATCGACAATGGCAATGCCCCACTAGTGTTTTGCAACGAGAGAACAAGTAAGTATTATAAAATAATCAATAAGGCTTGAAAGGGAGAGTACTTTGTTCATACTCAAAATCTCGATACGAACAACAAATACTTAATTATTTTATTCTTGGAACAATTATACCTATATAAAAAGTAAATCAACGCACAGCAAACTAATTGACAACATTTTTTTACGTCATTTATTGTATCTATACTAATATATAAAGCTGAAGAGTTTGTTTGTTTGTTTGGTTGAACGCTATGATCTCAGGAACTACCAGTCTGATTTGAGAAAGTCTTTCGAAGTTTATTTTGTTTTCGTATTCAAAATTTTATACTACTTTTATTTCCAATTTTTTATTTGTTCTATATTACGTATTATAAAAATAAAGTTTGTGTATGTACAATTAAAATAACAACTTTTTGATGAATGGATATGGCTACAAATGACCAAAAAAAACTTTTTTTATACTTTGTCTATATTTTTATATTATTATATTTTGTCTGTTTGTTTGTCCTGGGTAATTACCAAAACGACTGGACCTATTTTAACGGGAATTTTACTTTTTACTGCCAGATAACCGAAATTATAGCGGTTGACATATTCTACTTTATTTGTCCGCGGCTTCGTCCGCATTACTTTGGGCCGATTTTCACGGGGTATTTACTGGTAGATAACAGACCTTAAAAAAGTAATTAATAATCTCAGGAACTACCAGTCCGATTTGAGAAAATCCTTCGGTTTTAAATAACGAGGAACGAATTTATCGAGGAAGGCCACAGGCTATATATCATCACGCTAAGACCAATAGAAGCAGAGCACCAATGAAGAACGTTTCAAAATCGGGCACTTTTTTCCTTTTGAGTGTTTGTTTGTTTGTTTGTTTGTTTGTTTGTTTGTTTGTTTGTTTGTTTGTTTGTTTGTTTGTTTGTTTGTTTGTTTGTTTGTTTGTTTGTTTGTTTGTTTGTTTGTTTGTTTGTTTGTTTGTTTGTTTGTTTGTTTGTTTGTTTGTTTGTTTGTTTGTTTGTTTGTTTGTTTGTTTGTTTGTTTGTTTGTTTGTTTGTTTGTTTGTTTGTTTGTTTGTTTGTTTGTTTGTTTGTTTGTTTGTTTGTTTGTTTGTTTGTTTGTTTGTTTGTTTGTTTGTTTGTTTGTTTGTTTGTTTGTTTGTTTGTTTGTTTGTTTGTTTGTTTGTTTGTTTGTTTGTTTGTTTGTTTGTTTGTTTGTTTGTTTGTTTGTTTGTTTGTTTGTTTGTTTGTTTGTTTGTTTGTTTGTTTGTTTGTTTGTTTGTTTGTTTGTTTGTTTGTTTGTTTGTTTGTTTGTTTGTTTGTTTGTTTGTTTGTTTGTTTGTTTGTTTGTTTGTTTGGTTGAACGCTATGATCTCAGGAACTACCAGTCTGATTTGAGAAAGTCTTTCGGTTTTAGATAGTTCATTTATCGAGGAAGGCTATAGGCTATATATCATCACGCTAAGATCAATAGAAGCAGAGCATCAATGAAGAATGTTTCAAAATCGGGCACTTTTTTTGCTTTTGAGCGATTACGTTATTATTATATACGTTGCCATGGTAACGTAGTAAGTAGTAGTAATAATATTCGTCCAATAGGACAGGCGAAGGAATTAATCCATACTGCCAATTCTGAAGTTATTCAACGCTAACATTTTCAAAGTTTATTTTGTTTTCGTATTCAAAATTTTATACTACTTTTATTTCCAATTTTTTATTTGTTCTATATTACGTATTATAAAAATAAAGTTTGTGTATGTACAATTAAAATAACATCTTTTTGATGAATGGATATGGCTACAAATGACCAAAAAAAAATTTCTTTATACTTTGTCTATATTTTTATATTATTATATTGTCTGTTTGTTTGTTTGTTTGTTTGTTTGGTTTTTTCTTTTTTTTTTTTTTTTTTTTTTTTTTTTTTTTTTTTTTTTTTTTTTTTTTTTTTTTTTTTTTTTTTTTTTTTTTTTTTTTTTTTTTTTTTTTTTTTTTTTTTTTTTTTTTTTTTTTTTTTTTTTTTTTTTTTTTTTTTTTTTTTTTTTTTTTTTTTTTTTTTTTTTTTTTTTTTTTTTTTTTTTTTTTTTTTTTTTTTTTTTTTTTTTTTTTTTTTTTTTTTTTTTTTTTTTTTTTTTTTTTTTTTTTTTTTTTTTTTGTTTGTTTGTTTGTTTGTTTGTTTGTTTGTTTGTTTGTTTGTTTGTTTGTTTGTTTGTTTGTTTGTTTGTTTGTTTGTTTGTTTGTTTGTTTGTTTGTTTGTTTGTTTGTTTGTTTGTTTGTTTGTTTGTTTGTTTGTTTGTTTGTTTGTTTGTTTGTTTGTTTGTTTGTTTGTTTGTTTGTTTGTTTGTTTGTTTGTTTGTTTGTTTGTTTGTTTGTTTGTTTGTTTGTTTGTTTGTTTGTTTGTTTGTTTGTTTGTTTGTTTGTTTGTTTGTTTGTTTGTTTGTTTGTTTGTTTGTTTGTTTGTTTGTTTGTTTGTTTGTTTGTTTGTTTGTTTGTTTGTTTGTTTGTTTGTTTGTTTGTTTGTTTGTTTGTTTGTTTGTTTGTTTGTTTGTTTGTTTGTTTGTTTGTTTGTTTGTTTGTTTGTTTGTTTGTTTGTTTGTTTGTTTGTTTGTTTGTTTGTTTGTTTGTTTGTTTGTTTGTTTGTTTGTTTGTTTGTTTGTTTGTTTGTTTGTTTGTTTGTTTGTTTGTTTGTTTGTTTGTTTGTTTGTTTGTTTGTTTGTTTGTTTGTTTGTTTGTTTGTTTGTTTGTTTGTTTGTTTGTTTGTTTGTTTGTTTGTTTGTTTGTTTGTTTGTTTGTTTGTTTGTTTGTTTGTTTGTTTGTTTGTTTGTTTGTTTGTTTGTTTGTTTGTTTGTTTGTTTGTTTGTTTGTTTGTTTGTTTGTTTGTTTGTTTGTTTGTTTGTTTGTTTGTTTGTTTGTTTGTTTGTTTGTTTGTTTGTTTGTTTGTTTGTTTGTTTGTTTGTTTGTTTGTTTGTTTGTTTGTTTGTTTGTTTGTTTGTTTGTTTGTTTGTTTGTTTGTTTGTTTGTTTGTTTGTTTGTTTGTTTGTTTGTTTGTTTGTTTGTTTGTTTGTTTGTTTGTTTGTTTGTTTGTTTGTTTGTTTGTTTGTTTGTTTGTTTGTTTGTTTGTTTGTTTGTTTGTTTGTTTGTTTGTTTGTTTGTTTGTTTGTTTGTTTGTTTGTTTGTTTGTTTGTTTGTTTGTTTGTTTGTTTGTTTGTTTGTTTGTTTGTTTGTTTGTTTGTTTGTTTGTTTGTTTGTTTGTTTGTTTGTTTGTTTGTTTGTTTGTTTGTTTGTTTGTTTGTTTGTTTGTTTGTTTGTTTGTTTGTTTGTTTGTTTGTTTGTTTGTTTGTTTGTTTGTTTGTTTGTTTGTTTGTTTGTTTGTTTGTTTGTTTGTTTGTTTGTTTGTTTGTTTGTTTGTTTGTTTGTTTGTTTGTTTGTTTGTTTGTTTGTTTGTTTGTTTGTTTGTTTGTTTGTTTGTTTGTTTGTTTGTTTGTTTGTTTGTTTGTTTGTTTGTTTGTTTGTTTGTTTGTTTGGTTGAACGCTATGATCTCAGGAACTACCAGTCTGATTTGAGAAAGTCTTTCGGTTTTAGATAGTTCATTTATCGAGGAAGGCTATAGGCTATATATCATCACGCTAAGATCAATAGAAGCAGAGCACCAATGAAGAATGTTTCAAAATCGGGCACTTTTTTTGCTTTTGAGCGATTACGTTATTATTATATACGTTGCCATGGTAACGTAGTAAGTAGTAGTAATAATATTCGTCCAATAGGACAGGCGAAGGAATTAATCCATACTGCCAATTCTGAAGTTATGTGGTAAGTATCAACGCTAACATTTTCAAAGTTTATTTTGTTTTCGTATTCAAAATTTTATACTACTTTTATTTCCAATTTTTTATTTGTTCTATATTACGTATTATAAAAATAAAGTTTGTGTATGTACAATTAAAATAACAACTTTTTGATGAATGGATATGGCTACAAATGACCAAAAAAAACTTTTTTTATACTTTGTCTATATTTTTATATTATTATATTTTGTCTGTTTGTTTGTTTGTCCTGGGTAATTTCCAATACGACTGGACCTATTTTAACGGGAATTTTACTTTTTACTGCCAGATAACCGAAATTATAGCGGTTGACATATTCTACTTTATTTGTCCGCGGCTTCGTCCGCATTACTTTGGGCCGATTTTCACGGGGTATTTACTGGTAGATAACAGACCTTAAAAAAGTAATTAATAATCTCAGGAACTACCAGTCCGATTTGAGAAAATCCTTCGGTTTTAAATAACTCATTTATCGAGGAAGGCTACAGGCTATATATCATCACGCTAAGACCAATAGAAGCAGAGCACCAATGAAGAATGTTTCAAAATCGGGCACTTTTTTCCTTTTGAGAGATTTCGTTAGTAGTAGTAATAATATTCGTTCAATAGGACAGGCGAAGGAATTAATCCATACTGCCAATTCTGAAGTTGTCAATATAGGTATTTCTTATATATCCTTTAATCAATTTTATTCCATGTCTAAGTTACAATAAAGGCATAAGCGCCAAATCTTCTATATAATATGTCGTACATTATTTTAACCATCATTATTATTTTCTTAGTCTTCATAATCATAAAACAAAATTGTTCAAATAAAGATTTCGTTAGCGTTAGTATTATATACGTTGCCATGGTAACGTGGTAAGTTTCTATCGCAAACATTTTCGAAGTTTATTTTGTTTTCCTATGGAAAAAGTTTATACTACTTTTATTTCTAATTTTTTATTTGTTCTCTATTACGTATTATAAAAATAAAGTTTATGTGTGTACAATTAAAATAACAACTTTTTGATGAATGGCTAAGGCTACAAATGAACAAAAAAAATTTCTTTATACTTTGTCTATATTTTTATATTAGTATATTTCTCTGTTTGTTTGTTTGTTGCGGGTAATCTCCAAAACGGCTGGACCTATATTTACGGGAATTTTACTTTTTACTGCCAGATAGTCGAAATTATAGCGGTTGACATGTTCTATTTTATTTTTCCGCGGTTTCGTCCGCATGGCTATTTCCAAAATGGTTGGACCTATTTTCACGGGGTATTTACTGGTAGATAGCAGACCTTATAAAAAGTAATTTAGGTTTTTTATTCGCCTTCGGCCGCAGTGGAATATCCGTAATGCTTGAACTGATTTTCACGGGACTTTCACTGGAAGATAACTCACCTTATAAGAAGTAACTATTTTATTTTGTTTCTCAAGACTTTGTCCGCAATATCCTACTATCTCCTAATTGATTGGACCGACTTTCACGGGGCTTTTACGGGCAGATAACTAGCGGGCTCGGAAGACGTTGTCGCGCCCGGATAATAGAATGAAAACTTTGACAAATTATACCTAAACCTTCCCCATGAATTATCATTCTATCTACTGGTGAAAACAGCATGAAAATGGTAGTTTTTGACTTTATCGCGAACAGATAAGCTGACAGAGGACTTTTTTAACCGACCGACTTCGAAAAAGGAGGAGGTATGTTCGGTTGTATATATTTTTTTATGTATGTTAATCGATATTTTAGTCAATTGTGAACCGATTTTAATGATTCTTTTTTATTTGAATTGGTACACTATGTAGTGATTAACTGCTACCTATGTATTCGTCCGTGTGAAATTGATCAAAAATATGTTACAACTGCGTGAGACGTGTGGCTTACTGACTCCAAGAATAAATATCCATAATTGAAAGTCATATATTTGTATGTAGTATGAATTATATCACCTTTTTGGTCAATTTGACTGCCATATTGTCTTATTTACCACGTTTGCTTCTACATAACTCAGTTATTATAGCAACGTATAAGAATAACTTAAGTATATCGACAATACGGGCATATTATATCTATCTATAAAATAAAAGATTTAAAATATATTGTTCGATAATGTATAGCTTATAATTTTCATTACTTTCTTATATAGTGTTAGTGAGTACTGAGTTTGGTATATAGTAAGTTGAAGTTCCAGTTATGTTGCTGATGATAAATCCCATCCCACTCGATATACTATTTGTATTCATATATCTAATGTACACGTTACATGTTACAGTTGGCGTGAGTGTCGTAGTTACAAATGTTTTTGAAAAAACTTTTCTGTAATGTACACACCCACTCACAATTTTCCATTTCTTTAATATATTTTTTAAAAAGCGCGTGCGGAGCCGCGGGTAACAGCTAGTGTAATATAATATAATATGTACCTGTTATTGTTATGCTTAAATTTATCGAGCATAGAATATATTTATAGAAACATATATTTTACATCGGTGGTTTGACATTCCAAAGTCCATTATGGCAATATTACATTGTTATGGACATTAGTTGATCCTAAATAGAATAAAGTATGTTTTTATAAAACTCTGGATGGGAAATAAAGATTTGTTCCGACTGAATATAACTATTTAAAACTACATTATAAATAAACTTTATATTAATATTCAGAAAATAATTTTACCGTAGCAACGGAATGGGATCTTTTGGCGTGGGTGGAACTGAGAAGGTCGGAGTTCGCGGTGGAGTCTGATCGCGAACGCAATGTTCCTCGGGCGTGGCGCTTGCGTCTTCTGCCCCACCATAGCCATTTGTATGGTGGTACTCGCCTGAAAACGAATGTATTATATATTTTAATATCGTTACACAGTATTATTGTTAAGCTTTTCATTCTGACGAGAGGTCCTTACTAATAGGTATCTACTATAAAGGCGAAAGTGAGTTTTTGAAGTTTTACTTCTTTTGGCGCGTTAGGGAAAAATGATGAGAGTAAATTTTTACGATGCGTGCGAACACCGTCACCATAAACCGACACCCTGAAGTTATTACGATGCGCGCGCACATCGTCACGAAAAACCGACACACTGAAGTTAGCTATAATCAACATTTTGTTTCTTTGTATTTTTTTGTATTAAAACTTTCAATGTATTAAATATTTTGTATTGTTAGTGTCGTTTTTTCTACAAACATAGAATAAGGTGAAAGATAAAATTTTTGAAAAGATTTTTATCTTGTTACGCCAAAGTGATATAACTTCTAACGTGTGTACATAAGTACACACACACTTTTTTTGTTACGTTTTCATGCCTTATCTATTCGACTGATAATCATGAAAATTTGCATAAATATTTTCAGGGGTACATAGACATATAGGGTACCTTTTATTTAGAGAAGATATACTGTTCCCGAGGAATAGATTAAATCAATATGAACGCGATCAAAGATAGTAAATAATAAAGGAGTACAAATATTAAAACCCCAAACAATAATATGCCCAAATATTTTCATTCTGGACTGTTGTAATTGATACCTGAATGTTAGTCCCTAATCAGCAACTAGAGGGTCCTAATCAACTTCTTCTATCAAGATATTCCTTTTAGTTAAATAGTTAAAAAATCAATTGTATTTTGTATTTGACACGTTCCATGCCACGCGGCTTGAAAAGGTACTCGTGGCACGGAATTTGTTTATGCAAGACCAAAGCGGTGTGGTAAGGTTTTACAGCCTGACTGGGTCGCAACCACCATGTATATGACAAAAAAGCCCATCATAGTGATTTGCTTCTGCGGATCGCGTTTCGAGATCAGCCTGTGCATACCCAGCTTTTTGCAAGCCGGCATGACAGCGGCGACCGGCGATTTATAGTTTCTCTCTCGGTGGTCGCCATTGTTTTTGGATTGTACTGTGCTTACCATCAGGCATAGTGCAATCATATCGCCGTGATATTATAAAAAAAGGTGTGTCTTTATTTTTCACTGTTAAACTAATTATTTTGTGGATACATTATTAAGGGTATTAATTTATTCACATTTTTGTCTGACGTATGCCTTATTTAATTTATTTGTTTTCCCTTCGTGACTTAAGAAAAGTTCCACTTACCGCAAACTTGTATAGATGTGCGGCGAAAACATACAGCATATTAATGGGTTTGCAGCGGAGTTGAGAGGTGCGAGACTCTGTATGAGGGTCGCTATAGCAAAATTGTGCTGCGTCGGCGGTATGTGGTTGTACACTTGCAGTAGATCGAATACGATGTACGGAGACCAGCACAGTACGAACACTGAAATAATATTAAGACAATCTTCCCGTTACTTCCTCAATGTTGTATCGAAAAATGAACGTTTAAGGAATATCAGTATAGACAACTTAAGGTATCATTCCTTTAGACTATCCATAGAACAATCCATTTTAATGTAAATCTTACCATAAAATACAAAATTGACGAAATAAACGCGACGATACTTTCTAGTATTCATTTAATTACAGTTTTTTATGAAATCCATACACATAGGTAAAATTGAATTACCTCTTTATAATATCAAGATATCAATTTTTTACTATTTTTACATGGATATGAAAGTATATGCAGCAATAATATAAAAAAAAAAACAATTTTTAAATTTTTTATCTGTCTGTCGGTTTACTTCGCGTAATCTGCGATTTTCAGCGACAAATCGCTGATATTATAAGGTTTAAATTAAATCAATTTTATTTTAGAAAAATAAAATTTGGTTGCTCTCAAATATATTAAACTAAAGGAAAAGCGTCCAACACTGAACTTAATTTTTTTGATAAATTCCACACGGTCGAAGTCGCGGGCAACAGTTGGTTATATAAGCAATCTTAATATCTAAAAACTACTAAAGCCCACAGTAATGACATTAATCTGAAGAATTTTAAGTAGAGGTAAATTTGCTTGGATTTTTCCGCACCATTGGAAGTTTTATTTAGTTTTTATAGATTTATTCGGTTTCTGGTTTCTACCTTTAAACACGTTCACGGCAAAAATATATTAGACTTTGTTATTATTTCACCGTAACTGTATGTTCAAACAAACGAAGCGTACATTTAAACAGTATGGTGAAGAAAAGTAGAGTACAATTCTTCGTCTTTTTAATTCAGTCGTACACCGTATCGTCTTTTTTGGCGATCTACTAATGTAAATTTGAATAAATATAAATAAAACTGACTGAAAAAATATCTACTCTAAAATATCTTCAAAACGTCCTTGACCACAGTTGAATAACTACTTATTCTTAGATTGTTTTAAATGTGGATCGTTATACATTTCCTATTTGATTATGAGGACTTCCCTAGTGTATCTTCGAAGTCTAAAGTCTAGTGATGTTAAAGTTAAAATGGGAATCAGTTGTAAATATATCCTTATTATTAAAAAAAATAGAAATCGGTTTATAAATGACGAAGTTCTGAGATAATAAACATTAAAAAAATTCAACCAAATTGACTCCAATCTTCTTGAAGTCGGTTAAAAATCATAACAAATAGATCTCTAGAGTTTTTGACGGCATCTTAGTGTACGGCCTGAGTGCATCTGCGTTCGGCGGTGCGTCCAGCGGGGCGTCCAGCGGCCAAGAGCGACGCTCGCGCGCCACTCGATTATAGCGTCCACTCTGGACGTCTGCTATGTACTGGCTTTTATATTTTATTCATAATCTTGTGCTATTTAACTATATATTTTGTAATGTTGGTGGCATTTTACGTAATATATTTCGGTTATTTTGCATAAGCGAAGTATGTGGAAACTACCACGGAGCATGAATACTGGCATGACAAAATCGCCCAGGAAAGTTCTAACATGAGAAACACCATCTTATTAGAACATTGAAATTATTATAAGACACAGCTACTCGATATTGACAGTAATAACCTGGAAGATTATATTTTCATAGGTGGTGGAGCCACGCTGAAGCTATTAATGGTTTCAGCTTGAATGGGTGGGCTCGTCCGGGGTACTACCTCCCTTTCGAAGAAAACCGACGTGAAGTGACAGTGCTTGCATTGTTGCGTTTCGTTCGGTCAGTGAGAGCGCCCTCACATTCCCCCAAACGTAGGCAGGCAACGCACTTTCGACTCCCCTGGTGTTGTTAGTGTCTATGGACGGTGGTGATCACTTAACACCAGATGACCCACCTGTTCGTTTGCCTATATGACATAAAAAAAGATTCTTTGCAAAAATAAAATAAAAATAGTAATTCATTGTAGCACACGATTTACAAGAAATAAGTTCACTCACCAAAAACAATAACGAATGTCATTTTAACACTTTTAATTTTAGCTCTGGGTATGAGTCCCCTGGAACTCGCGCGTCGTGAATCCGGATCGCTTTCAATGTGACCTAAAAACATATATAAAACAATTCACTTTAATTTATATCCACTAAAATACACTATATCTGACAGTTCGGCGAACGATTTGAGATATTTTCGTATGCCATTGTTTTATGTAATTAGAATAAACAATACCAACGACTACGTAATATACATTCTGATAAATGTAATGATTTTTGTGTTGACGGTAAATGTTAATATATAATGTTTTATATAATACATAATGTCGCTATATTTCAAACTGAGCAAAATTCAATTTTAATCGTTTATATAACTAGTTTTAAATTTTGCCGTCCATATGGTTTTTAGTTTTTGAAGTTGTACATGTTTTGGCGCGTTAGGGAAAAATGATGAGAGTAAATTGTGACGATGCGCGCGCACACTGTGACTAAAAACCGACACCCTGAAGTTAGATACAGTCAACATTTTGTTTCTTTGTATTTGTTTTTGTATTTCTTTGTATTTAAACTTTCAATGTATTAAATACTTTATTTCTATTGTTAGTGTCGTTTTTTCTACAAACGTAGAATAAAGCGAAAGATAAAATTTTTGAAAATATTTTTATCTTGTTACGCCAAAGAAGTATAACTTCTAACGCGTGTACATAAGTACACACACACTTTTTTTTCATAAAAGATATTTTACGTGTACAAAATATAAAAATCATGATAAATAACACAATACATTAAAAACGGCCAAAATTGGATTTACCTAATTTTTAAATGTTAAACGACAATTAAATAATAGAAATCTGTCGTTGTGCGCGCGTCATGTAAAAACTATTTTTACTAAATTTTAGTTTTAGGCCTAATCTAATATAGCGTTATTAGAGTTGTAAGAAACTTTTTAGAAGCACGACAAAGCACTAAATAAATTTTGTAAGTTACGAGCATGAACTAAGTTATATAATGAAGTCGATCTAGTAACTTTCCCTTGACCACTATATGTATTCGTACGTATATTATTAATGCAAAAGTAAGTTTATTTGTTTGTTTAGATTTCACGCTTTAACTACTCGACCGATCATTATGAAATTTTTCACACACGTTGTCAGGGTAGAGAAAAGAACATATGGTACCTTTTATTCAGAAAAATGTGGAGGCAGTCATAAAACTACCGACAGAAATCCAAAACCCAAACAAAGGAATAACTGTGTTCTGCCTTTTGAATTTTTAAATTAATAATATCTAGTGTTAATTATATAAATTTCATAAATGTTATATTGAAATTATTAACATTAGTGTGGTTTTCATATCTATTGGAATTCCGAACAATAATTATATATATTTTTATAAACTTTAAACAATTACACGTATGACGAGCTGCAAAATATCAATATTACATGTACACAGGTCGGTACTACGTGTGGGTAGTTTGTCGCAAGACGAGCAAGCGCTATACGGATGGTCACGCTTTCTAGCATGTCATGACGCAAAATCATGGATGTCTTACTAAAATTATCGCTCAACGTGACTAAAGAAGTTTTCACTTCAAAAAAAAAAATTAAAATCGCTTACATTTTCAATTTCTTTGAAAAAGTAACACAGATAACATAAACTTTATACATAAAATATATTCATTTATTTGTAGAACTACTGCGTTTTTCTTAGTAGCACCAGGCACTTGTTCTTCATTGAATTCTATCAGTTTATATGTTGATTGACTTATTATGTTGTGTTTTTTTTCATAAACTTTTTACCGAATATTGAAAAGAAAATATATTTTTGAGTGAACAATTTATAATACTTAAACATAAATAACTTACCATTCCTCATCGTTTTTGTACGTCTCGAATTTATTGGCGGACTCATGACAACAGCTTTGCTTTTAGTCCAAATAGTGAGGACTATCACCGCGTAGCAGGCTGCAATAGTTAGAGCGGGCAGGACAAATATCATGGCCGACACCATCGTCATCCATATCTGCCATCTGCTCGGTGTTCCTAGGTCTATCCAGCATTGCAATTGACCTGAAATAGGATAAATAAATAAACTGTAAAATGTATTTTCAAAATTAAGTATACAAAAGAAAATTTAATTAAAACATGTTTCGAATATTAAACCATAATTCAAGATGTAAAACAGAAATGTTTGCT
Organism: Antheraea pernyi; assembly: GCA_015888305.1. NCBI lineage: Eukaryota > Metazoa > Arthropoda > Insecta > Lepidoptera > Saturniidae > Antheraea > Antheraea pernyi. Next base: position 145,222 of record MU159375.1, on the reverse strand, counting down.
AAAACTTTATAAGAATTGTTTAAAATTTGTATATTATAAGCAAATGTTTGAGATAAAATTAATTAAGTTGAGTAATTAGTTCTCAATATACTCTTAAACAGTACAGTAAAATACATGAACTTATTAACAGAATATAAATACAGGATTAATTAGCTTTCAAACTTTATTAAAGTGTATGGGGATAAACCTAATATTTAACTTAAAAACTTAAAATTTTTAATGGTGGTAGAGCCACGCTGAAACTATTACTGGTTTCAGCATGAATGGGTCGGCTCGCTCGGGGTAGTACCACCCATTCATAGAAAACCGACGTGAAGTAAAAGTGCTTGCATTATTGCGTTTCGTTCGGTCAGTGAGAGCGCCGAAGGCCCACCTCCCCTCCCCTCTCCTCTCTCCTCTCCCACTCCCACCCCTAACCATTCCCCCCGAAGGGTGGCAACGAACTTGCGACTCCTCTGGTGCTGTTAGTGCCCCTGAACGGTGGTGATCACTTAACATCAGGTGACCCAACTGTTCGTTTGCCACCTAAACTAAAGTTTTCCTTTACCGCCTTCAAAAATAATTTACGCGTAAAGTTTTCTGGTTTATTTTTATTTTTACTACATCACCTTGAACTTCCTTTACTTCGTAAAGAATTAGAAGCGGTATGGAGAATATAATACTGATAATCCAGGCTGATCCGATGAGAGCTCGTGCACGATTCCCTGAAATCAAATTACACCTTACTTAAAAATAGTTATTGAAAGTTTGTGATAATTTTCTAGAACGTATTTCTTTTAACATTTTAATCGTATAATTTTATATCAGTTTCTCATCCAACGGTTTTCTATCTTTAGTATGTAGAAATAGTAAAATTCTTTTGTAAACAAAAACCTTTTTAACTTCACGGTCATGGCGGAGTCGAGGAAAAGTTAAAAAAATAGATCACAAATTCCAGATAACACGTGATTCATCTGTTTCATGAAAATATTTAGTTTATAAATCTCTCAAAAACAAGGCAGTTCCATATATTTGCAATAGTTACGCTCGCTTTGAGGATAATTGACTAGGTATTTGAAATCTTGCAGTAGTTTATACACATTCCTTATAAATAGTTGTCGTTTAATTTTTCTTGAATCTTTATTTATAAAGCTTCAAACAACGATAACAACATTGTTGATCGAAGTTATAAAGCGATAAGCTACGAACCGCCCACTTCATTGTCAATTAAATAAATTTAATTTAAAAAAGGACAGGTTAATGACACTCAAAAATTAAGTAGCTTAGAAGGGTCTACGAAAAATTTTAGTTTACAAAACCTTTAGTTTTGATTAAAAAACCATAGTAGTAGACAGGCCATAAAACCTACTATAATTCTTGACCACAAATAACACTTATTTCTACATTATATATACTACACATTCAGTGTGCCCTTTAAAGCAGTATAAAACCTAAAAAAACAGTATTCTTTACAATCTAATTGGGTTATAAAAGTAATGCTAACTCAGTCTTTCGGTAAATAGAAAAATAAAAAGTTTTAACTGTCCATAAATTTTATAGTCTATGCCCGTGGACATTTTTTCTTCGAAATTGTTCTCGGAAGTGGAATAATATATAACGTCCTATTGTAAATTGAAATTTGATGGCATAATAAATTATCTACACGACATGAACGGATCCATGATGTCTGAATTATTGTAGTCATTGTTATTACAGTTAATATTTACGTAAAAGATATAATGTATAATATATAACGTCCGTCATCTTTATCATTTAATCGTCAAGTTGACAAAACCTATCGAATGACTTTGAATGCTTAAAAAGAAAATACAGAATTATAACCTTAGATGATGTTAAGGGAATATCTGCAAACATGTGAACGGTTCGTAGATCCGCGTAAATATGTTCTGCGATCTGATCCCAGTCAATAGTACGGACAAGAGGTCCTTAGTATGCGATTATTGACGTTATCTTTTGTAAATAACAGCTTTTGATATTCTTTTATAAATTACAATTCCACTGTGCGATTTCCGGAATTTTCCATGCTCCTGTCTTACATAGTTATTCAGAGCTAACTGACTTATGAAATAAAATAAAAAAGGACAAAGTCAAAAAGTGTATAAAATACATATATGAGAGTCTAACTAATTATATATTGCTGATACAGCAACCATGACGAATAAGCTTGTAGAAGTACGAACACTAGGTCAGCAATACAAACACTATTCACAGCACGGCTTCAATTATCTCATCGACATATATAACACACAAAATGATTGCAGTTTATTAAATATTACTCGACAGTAATTTATAGTTTTCATCACGCACGTATGTCAAATATTTTTAGTATATCTATATAAAAATAAAATATATCGTTTGCAATGTTTTCTGTTTTTTATCGAGGCGTAGTTGCCAAAAGCCATTTTTTTAAATTCTACACATAAATTCTTCTCTCGTTATTTGAAATGATTGAATAGGTACAGTAGAAATAGTATGTGAAAAAACTTCCAACTCAAACTGAATGGAGTAGTAAAACTATTAGGATTATTGAGATTTTAATTTTATCCTGAAAACAGTTGCAAATTTCAAATTGCGTGATTTGAGAGTTAAATTTTATCTATTTAATGGTAATAAGGTTTTACACCTGGACAATCTTTATAGCATTTTCCAACGATAATGATAATGATTTAACCCGGTTGGTCTAACACCTGTCACTATACAATATCTAAGATTTAAATACATATTAATTATCTACGCTAATATTATAAAGCTGGAGGGTCCGTTTGTTTGGTTGAACGCGCTGATCTCAGGAACTACTGGTCCGATTTGAAAAACTCTTTCAGTGTTAGAGAACTCATTTATCGAGCAAGGCTATAAGACTATATTATCACGTTAAGATCAATAGAAGCGTAGCACCATTGAAGAATGTTTCCATTTTTTTTTTCGTTTTGAGAGCTTCTGCTGCGTGCTAGCGTTAGCCGAAAGTAACTATTCCCACGTCCACGAAGTCGCGCGCAGAAGCTAGTGTATTTATATAATAAAGTTTTATTTTTTAATCCGCAATTATTTTATCTAACATGTAACATCAATTGAGAAATTTTACCGTCATAACATACTCGTAAATCACATATATCGGCCAATTCAGTTTTTCAACGTTAGTCAACATAATTAGGAATTTACTGTACTATTTCAATGTCCTTCAGATTTGTCCCAATTTTTTGTATACGTATTATTCTATTTATATTATCAAACGTAGATATATTTTAACACACGTTTACTCCGGATTCTAGGCGTCTATTAAAAAAATGAATAAATGCTTCCACCATCCGTCGTACAATCCGTTAAAAAATTTATCAAAGACTAAAACCGACTTCGAATACATCTTCTCTAAAAAAGTCCATAAGAACATTCTGGATTTTTTAGAGTCCCGCATTCCCTTATCCTCCGTTTTGAAGTAATTGCTGTATTAAAATAGATTACATACATCGATACATAGATACATCGATAACATGTTCAGAGACTGAGACAAACAAAATTAGTTTTTAATCGTATAATGATTCTGATCTTCCAGTAAAAGGAAACAATGTGATAAAATTAAGTATGTTGATTTTTTAATACTTACGCTGGCAACTTCTACCTCGAGCTTAAAAATCTGTTGCCAAAAACCATTCAGTATCTTATAACGATTAAACTTTTAAAAGATAACGTTCTGGATCGACATGATTTTATTAGATGTACTACTCCAGTCCCGTATCAGTTTAACGAGTCACTGAAAGACTGTCTCCACAGCTGTGTCTCAAGTATCTTCTGTAGACGGTTAGTGATGCAAAAATGAAATTAAAAAATGTAAAAGACCAGTCACATCTTTACGCTTATCCTATACCCGATAAAATTGCCCTCATTTTACCAGAGAATATTTAAAGGTGAAAGGTTTCATTCTTATTTACAAACTGCAGGAGTAGCTTAAGCAATTAATACTTACAGCTTCCAGAGAAGTTCATTGGATTTGTGATGGCATCGCATCGATCTATACTCAGAGCGACTAGCACATAGGTTGACGCATACATGACAACAGCCTGGAATAAAGTTTAAAGAATGATATTCTTTTGAAATATTTAATAATAATTTTGTGTTAATAAGCATTAGGCGATAATCGAATTGTAATGTGATGAATTGAATCCACCTTCTATTTGTACTAGAAACTACAATTCTCGACTGTCGATTATAACCTTGAATTTTTTTTGTCAACTAATCTTCTAGTAGATTATTAAGGCCATTGTCGAGCAAGTAAGGATATTACAAATTTCTTGCAATTATTTCCCTGAACTAACACGATGGTGGCCGTCTTTTTAGAACTTTCCAGTTTTTGTGACAGGTCAAAATCCATGCATCCATGCATCCACAATAATCAAACAATATTGCGTAAAATACCACTAATATTACACAATATAGATAGCCAAATAACACAAGATTATGAATAAAATATAAAGACCACTACGTGACACTCCAAGATTCCGCCAAAAACTTCCGTGAGTATTTTAATTATTGCAATAATTATGGTAAAAAGTCCTAACGTATAACTTGGAATTCATCAAGGAAATTATAGCAATCAATTATTTCATCAGCAGCAGTAGTAATACACGTATGATAGATGATTTAAATTTTGTGGCAAGTGCGATTTGCTGGAAGTAGCTAGTAATAAAATATAAACAATTTTATACAATTCTGACAAATCATATTCAAAAGACGTCATATTTAAAATTAATATAAAGGAAGTAATTATTATCTTTGCCGTAAACAAATATCTTATGCTTTGACGCAAAAGTTCCCGTTTTACAATTTTTGCGGTGAAGTTTAAAATCTGGACTGTACCATTATAAGTGATTCATCATTCTCATGAATACGTAAAAATGAAAACAGATGTCCGTTTGTTAGGTTGTTTACTGGCCATACGTCTAAACTTTTATATCCGCTAGCCACACGTTTGATTTGGCGCAATTTTCTATTTGTGTTAGACCAGGTTTCTGTATAAATATTATTGGAATGTATATATGATTGTAGTATTAAATGTATATGTTATGTGAATATTTAGAATACATGATGAATACTGAAGTGATGATTGTTCATTGTTAGTGTATTTTAATACCCCATCGATTGACGAAGCTTCTAATATCGTAATGATTTGGAGCATTCAATGAAAGCAAACATCGTGATGATAAAACAGTAATGGAGTTGTTACTAATGACCATTATACAGCTACTACTATTGGGTTGAAAATCCGTCGGCAAGGACCATACAGGTGTCTTTTGGAATCTGCACTTTAGAGCCACTTCTTCTTTAAGTTTATGATGCTAACATTCTTATGCCAGATCGTAATATCGGTTGAGATTTCGAATGTATAATAAATGTATAAAGATGTACGCAAATTAAGAAGAACTAAATAACTTTTGAAGAATCTGTGCAAATCGTAGGTGCCGAAGGACGCACGTATTTTTCCGCCGCAAAGCAATAGCTATCATACAAAGTAGAGTCCAGTCTGAACGATATAAATTTATGCTGGTACATATAGCGTTGTCTTAGTTTTAAACAATAGCGATTTAACTGTAACTGCTCACGAATAATACTTGTGTCGTTTTTGAGTTAGTTGTAGTTGGTCAAGGACTAAAGTACCTAATTAGAACTAGGTGAGTGAGTTTCTTGACTATTTACTGAGTTCGGAGATTACTAAGTTGTGCTTAAGGTAAACTTTCAAATTGCGAGTAAGCGAGTCCAGTAAACGCATTACCACGATCAGTTTAAATTATGCTGAATAAATTAATTCGTTTTATTACATTCTCATGACCTTTAAGTCCTTCTATTTCTATATAGATTGAAATACCCTTTGTAACTCTTTTAACGAGAGTTTACTAAATCCTGGATAACTAAGCAGTCTTACAGAAATACACTCTGAAATTATAGCGTTAAAATATTTCGTTTCTTTAACAAACATTGAAGACGTACGAATATTAAAAAAAATGTTGTGAATGTCTATAAATAAAGAGAGGATAAATTAATCATATAAAGTTTTATATTAGTAATAGTTTCAGTATTCCATGTATCAGCTGATTAAACTACGAAACTTTGTACCAAATATTTCACTGTCACAGAGAAAAATATGCTACTCATTCTATATTCCATTACCGAATGATGTATACCAATTTGTGACAAGATTTATTTGCACTCACCTGTAAAAATTTCACACTCTTGCACATAAATTCTCCAGCAAGCCAGGCTATAGTGATCTTCTGTATGATGTCAGGAAACACATAAATAAGGCCCACAAAGAGATCTGCAAGAATTCGATATGAATAGCAAGTATTGTTTTGACTTTAGTACATCAAAAGAAATGTCATTTTTATTTGCTGCTTTATACTGCCATAATTATATATAACTGCCACAGAATGTACACTACATAATGATATTAATGCGGATTTTAAGCATTTCTTAATTTTGGTCTTCATGTACGAAAGCTGTTGGTGGTCATGCCAAATACGCATTGATTTGGGGCGTTTTTGTTATTTTAAAATTCATTAAACCGTTTAGTGTGCCAAAACATACACACTTGAATATGTATATATATACTTGGAATCAATTAACCGCGATTAAGAAGCGAGGTTGGCTCAATGGTTAGCGTGTTCGAACTCCGTATCAATGGGTATAGGTTCAAATCCCTACAAGCCGGAGTTTTCGATAAAGGAGACCAAAATGATGAAATTATAGCATAGTGGTAAGGCTATTTCTAAGCCCTTCTGTGGCTAGCTAACAACCTCAAGTTAAACATTTTTCATCAAGCTCCTTTAAGAGTGTTTCAGAAGCTGCATTTAAAAAACCAGCCACTTTAGAATTAGCGTGTTTAACATTTATACCACATCATCATTTAATATCAAGTGAAACGCCAAAACATATAAAGTTTAAAAAAAACCGCCTTCTTAGCTATCGGGTAAAAGCAAAAACATGCAAGCGCCTTTTTTATCGATTAAATAAACCCTTGAAAAAGTTACACGATTTAAAAGTATAATTTAACGGAGATACAATAAAATCATTGTTTTGAAAGTACGTTATTTATGGTATTTTAGAAGTTTCAAAATAAAAACAAAACTATTTTGTTTTTGTCTTAATGGATTTCACATTGATATAGCATTAATACGACGTGTATACTTTACGATCTATACTTCTATACACTATAGTACTATGATAGAGAGAAAAAAGTTTTATATGTAATGGATATAAAAGTATTTAACGGATTTAAAAATTATTTCACCTATAAAAGCTTATCAGAGAGTAACATGGACTATATTTTAATTTTTAAAATCTACATTACCTAATACTAGTGAAGACGCGAAGAAAATCTGATGTAAAGGAAAAAAAAAAAACAAAATGTCTTTTAGATATAATGCTATTTTACCCTACACAAAAATGTTTCCTGGTAGGTATAAGTAAAATAAATTTAGCTGGCCCGCGACTTCGCATGTGTTTATCTTAATTATTTCTTGTAATAAAAAGTTTAATTCTAGAAAAAATTATAATTACTTATACAAAAAAATTGAAGACAATAAGTTGAACGGAAATGTATGTGCAGCAGCGCAACCTAGTGGTGAATTAGGGTAATATCTATATCATAAAAACTTCCGTCATATGTGACAACTAACATAGTGAGCTGTCACTCACACTTAAAAACCAGAGGAGAAAAAAAGTTCAGAACTGTTTTATCTGCGCCTATTTATGCAAAAAATATATAGTTCAAACCTTTAAATTTCATCGGTGTTATTATAAAAAAGTTAAGTACGTATTGAACCCCTTTTTTTTTACGTGGAGAACCCTCTTGCACAGACATTGCCAGGTCCCCGGGGGAGGACCTGAGCTGAGTCGACCTCCAATCGACTAAAAAACTCCACGGTAACCTACGCCGCACTATGGGGATGTCTCGGGGTTTCGTTATCAAGCTCCGGTACACCCCCGGCGGCAGGTGTTTCCCACGCCACACCCGACTGAGGCAGTCCGGTCACAAGACCGCCTCCCAGCCCGCCGGACCCGTGCAATGGGAGGTCAGGGCCCCCGCCCTTGCCCCCTGGGTTCGGCTGGCAGCGGAAAGGCTAAGCCGCTCCGCCGCCACCCCACCTTTGAATTTTTACCGAGGTTTACTCCTCATCCGCCTCAGCCACCCTGAGATCCCCTCCGGCCTACGTTATCCTACGCAACCAGCCCCATCCCCCCATCCTACAAACCCTAGCCCTAACCAAAGCTACCTACCTACTCGGTCCCTACGCCCGCCTAACCCCTGGTCTTGCTTGCTTACGCGGTAAGTATTGAACCCTGGCTTTAAAAAGGTCTCATATTAAACGCACCGCGGTAGCTGAATGTTCACCATCTTGCTCTTTTGTCTCGCTTTGGTTACGTTAGGTTAGACTGCGAAAAGAGATAACGCGAACTTGAACTCGGGCGAGCGTGGTGCATTTATTAGGAATCTTTTTTAAACCAAGTATTTAATACGTATTTATCTTTTTTGTAATAAAACGGCATTTGTTTGCCCCAAAGTTTTTACATTATATTGTAAAATAAATTAACATAATTATTCCCGTAAGGCAAATAAAACATGTCGCGGCATAAAAAATGATGGTATCTCTGTAAACTTTTTACTACCGAATTTAACAAGAAAATATACGAGGGAAGTAGACGAAAGTTATGGAGTTAATGAAGCTTATTCAACGTTCTGTCTCTTGTAAATTTTTAGCGCAGAAAAATCTGAGATGACGTCCACTTTCAGCCGGGCAACTAAATTTAATCGAAAACTTAAGATGTACTTAAGAGATGATGTACTTGGAGACAAGTAGTTTTAGCGTGTTAACCATCTGAGACCATATCGGTATTTAGCATTAGTTGGAAATGTATCACTCTAAAATCTATCACTATATATTGCTAAACAAAGTCCTCTGCCTTTGCGATAAACTCAAAAGTTAATGAACGAATTTACATGCGGTTTTCACCATTAGATAAACTGATTCATGAGGAGGGTTTAAGAATATAATTTGTCAAGGTTTCGTTATTATCAGGGCGGGATAACGTTCGCCGGGTCTGCTAGTAAAGTATAAAAAATAAATTGCAGATATTGAAAAAAATCCATATTAGTTCTTCATAGATTGTTCATCTAAATATCGCATTGTTGCGAATAAACCTTCTGCATTTACATATTTTGTGATTACAATACAAAAACGTAGTAGAACTGGAAAACAACAGCTCTACATTCTTTATTGTTTTCATTTCGTTTCTAATGTTTGCATTTCGCGTAACACTTATATCTTAAAAGAACCATGTCGTTTACAAACAAACGCGTGTAATAAATCATCGAAAAGTATGAGTTTGCTAACAAATATACTTAAAGCACTCAACTTATCCTCGATAAGAACGTAAACGTTGCAAAAACATTTTCTCTTATATTAAATATAGAAAAGTATAGTGTTTTTATTTGATCCGCATGATTTATTCGTACTTCGTTGAGTTATACTTCTTACATAAATCAAATTGGCTGTTTTTCGTTTGAGGTAATGTCCGTAACTACTGAACCTATTTGAGAGAACTTATACTGTGAAATAGATTATTGTGTACATATCAATATACAATTCCATTGGAACTAAGGAGTAAGGGCTATAAAAGTCAAATAATAATGGTAAAATAGCTATCACAAACATTAAAGACAGCCCACAATTAATTTATATATATGCAACTCATTTTTGTAGAGATTCAGCTGTGTTAAGTCAGTCAACGAAGTACAAAATAAATAAACTATATAGAATTTCCAATATAAAGATAATTACACCTGCTTTTGCTAATACTATAGAACTCAAGAAAGTATTAGTGTCTTTGTTTCAACTTTATAATCCCTAGAAGTACCATCCAAGCATTCAAAAAATGTCATATAATAATCTATTTATTTAGAAAGATTATAAGCTATCTAATATTAAGCTACGACTCTTAGTAACGTAGTTATTACCATACAAAATGTAGGTCTAAAAATACATTAATCAAAAACGAAGTAACATGGGCGAATTGCGAGTACCGGGTGCTGAAAGCGGATATACTATTCAACGAGAATCGAGCAATACCAGATCAGGGAGGTACAAATCCGAGCAGCGTATTAAATCATCAATCAATGATTCCGAATTTTAAAATATAGGAGGAAATGAAACTGCGTCTCTCATCCGGTCATGATGTAATATTAAAGCAGTTAAATTTAAATAAAATAAGAAATGGATATCATACCAGCAATAGCCAACTGCATAATGAAGAAATTCATGCGACTCTTCCGTGCGTTCGTGCAGAGCAGAGCGGCGATCACTGACGCATTTAGAACCACTATTGAAACGAACAGAATCCACATCACCGTAAACTGCACTGCCTGGAAACAAAACATAATTTATTTCAGTCATTTCTTTTATTCTTGTTTACTTATAGATTTCACCGTAATCTCACGAAACGTTTAAAGGACGATGCCACCTAGGATAATAAAAATGCTAAACCTAAAAGGGTATAAAGGGATCCCAAGTATAGCTGCCGGAATACACATATAGGTATTTCGGGACAGATTTTCAACTCTGTCGTAATGATATAATCCTTTCCTTTACTTTTCATAACCGAACCACGTGAACCGGGCTTCGGAATCACAGTTATACGCTAAACTATATCGGGATACGAATTAAAAAGTTGGCAACGACTTATCTTAGCCGTACCGCGAAGCTGTGGAACAAATTTACGGCCGGTGTGTGTCTTCCTTCCTATGACATGAGGTCTTTCAAGCGTAACGTGGAGAGACATTTACGCAGGCCGGCAAGACAGCGGTGGCTGGTGATGGATAGTTTGTCTATCTATATATCTATCTATCTACCGTTATTTTTGTATTGTATTATGCTTATCATCAAGTATAGTGTTGTCATTATGCCGTGCTACAATAAAGATTGTAGTCTCAGAGGCATTAATAAATCTTAGTCGAAACCTCTCATCACGATGGTTTCTTACACCGAAAGTTCTTGTTCTTTACAGAATCTGAAGGAACATCAATTGACGCAATGCAATTTAACCGTTCAAAAGATATTCATCATCAAACTTTGTGTATAGATTTTAAAAGTTTTTGAGGAGATATTCGAAAAATTTCAATTTAATTTATAAATTTCATATGAATTTTTCGTACAATTAAAAGTTGTTAATGAAGTGGCAGAGCAAGGTGTCGCATTAGTAAGTGAATATAACCAATGTTTAACAAAAAATAAACAGCAATTTCAATTTTTATTGCAAGTTGTCAAAGAGCATCGAAAAAATTACCCAACTTGCAACAAAAACTTGTTTGAAAATTCAAATAAAATACTTATTTATAACTAATTGGACATTGTTTTTCTCTGATACTAAAACATATCATAATATATGTATAATGAAAACTTCGCTTTTTTTATTAATAAATATTTAACTAAGCGATAAATAATGTCCAATTTATTTTTTTAATGTAGACAAATATACTTAAACATAAATAAAAACTTGAAAAATATTTTGAAGTTTCTTAGTTGATAACAACTAAAATTCGTGTAAATTTTGTCAAAAATTATAAATTAAATTGAAATTTTTCGAATATCTCATCAAAACCTTTTAAAATCCGTACGCATGAAAGTTTCATGATGAATATCTTTTGAACGGTTAATTTCATCGCCAAAACATAAGAAACCATTTTTATAGAGCAGTTAATTTCCAACAAAAATTTGTATTGTGCATTTTGTAAAAGTCATTTATTGTCGAGTAATAAAATTCATAAACAAAAATGAAATTTGTATTAAAATAATCAAAATTAAATCCTTAATATCTTTCAAATAGTGAGGTTTACGGAAAAAATATAGAGATAGAATATTTTAGTAGAGCATCAAATTTCCTAAAAAATTATCTCGGAACATTTTTCTGTTCAATCGATAAATGATGAGGTATTCATTTTTTTCTATTGGACTGAGAAAAAAATACAAAACTGCGATGCGGAGGATCTTCCTATTAAAATTAAGAGCTTATGCTTAGTGAGAATTTTTTTAAGGTGTCTAGCAACCCATTTTTCCGTGTCACTTGTAAAAAAACGATTTTTTGACCCACCCTATTACATATACTGTCATAAAAAAGACATATACGTGATTAGAATGCTATTAAAAGATAAATCCTGGTCTTTGGATCAAGCCCATACTTTACAAACATACAATTAAAGGGCACAAAGTACACATAGATTCACGTTAATAATTTATGAAGCACACACATAATTGCCTTCTGTGGGATACGAATATAAATTAGACGAGGTCGCAGTGACAAATCAAACCTTAAAATACTACAGCATCCGTAAAGCTACTTTCCAAATTATTTTCAGATATTTAATTTCAAATTATAGCTTGCTTTACAATAATTTATAAGAAAAAGCGTAATGAAAATGCCATATCGATTGTTGTTGTTAAGTTTCACACTAAAGATAATGTTAAAAACGTTTTATTTCATGATTATTTATTTAAAGACATTTCGTATTCAGCACCGACTGATATAAATATTTGTTATATAATTCTATTTATGTTTAAAAATCATTTTTGAAGCCTTTGTGTTTCTATCCACTGAACGTGCAGTACACAATTGCTTACAGAAGAAGAGAAAAAGAACAGGCAAAATATATAAATACTGATCGAGCCTAAAAAGAACTATTATTCTTTTTTTAATTTGGTTTACAAACCAGGTATGAAGCCTCGAATAAGGTATCTCACATTTTAAATATTCAAGATAAAGTAAGAAAGTGAACACAACTTGCAAATCTTTTCATTATCTTCAACTCTTAACAATAGTGAAGGAAAACAATGACGTAGAAAATGTCTCAATGATTGTTTTAACATCTTCCTAACAACTTTCAGGATCTACACGGGTGTTACGTTAACTTTTATTTACAAACTATGATGGGATGTCTGCGAAAAGTTTAAATTGAAAAGCGAGAAACAGCCATGATTACTTTTCGTTCTGAAATGATATATAAACTTTGGGTATTAGGTACAGTGACTTCCGTTAATACGGGTACATTGTTGCCGCAAATAAATATTTTAGTGATACTTTCATTCTCTTTGACCCTTGGGTAAAACACGTGAATGAATTTCTATTGTCGGTATTTGTCACCAAACCCAAGCTTAATTAAAACGCTGTAACGACTTTTCAGGTTTTGGGAATGAACTTTATATAATTAACAAGATACGTGTCATTCTTTTGAATTCACGTAAAAAAATTCTAGTATTGTTTGTCGTTTATAAGTACTAACGAAACAATAATATTGAAATGTTGATTTTCTTGGATTCAATGGATAACTTTTAATGATGTCGATTTACACACATACAGGTTGTTTATTTCTATTATTAATTCGTGTCTTAATATTTATTTTTATTGTTTGCATCCCAACTAACATTATAAAGACGAGTATGCGTTGGATGGTTTATTTGTTACGCTTTCACGTTTGAACTACTCAACCGATAATCATGAAATTTTTCACACACATTCTTAGGGATTCAGAAAGGAACGTAGGGTACATACATATGGTAAATACATATATATTACTACAAAAAGGTAGTTTTTCAGAGAGATAGGTCAAATCTATATTAACAGTCTATATTAACAAAAAAAGCCGATTTCTTGTAACATGTTTCTGTTAAAATTGTATATGAAATAGTGTAACTGTATTTATTTATAATCCTCTTTTGTTGATACTTAATCCTGGTATTAGAGATACTAATTTGACCTTGTAAGGGATTAGTAATCAAGGTATATCGATAAATGACAATATTTCTTTTTAATTATCATCTATTTGAACTAAGTTATAGTCTTGCAACATCTATACTTATAATAAAGCAGTAATTATTAAAAAGATACTCCGGAAGTTTTACAATCAGTTAATTAACACTTTTCGCATGATTTGGCGGAATTTTTGTCTGGCTGTTTATCAGTTCATGCGTCTATATATCGAACAAATTGCTCGACCGATCTTAATGAATTTAGGTATGACAATTGTTTTTACATTATACTAACAAACAACTAGTATATTTCTTACAAATACGTTTATATAATATATTGAAACTATTAAAAGTATGTATGTATTATTATGGCAAATATTTTTGTATAAACCATTAAGGTAAGCTTTTATACTATAGTTCGGCAAACATCTTGAAATTCAGGCTCTCTCTAAAGTTATAATAATTTGACATTTGGCTAGTTTAAAAGATATATTTAAAATATAGTATTAATTGTATTATATGTATATATTGTTAAATATATCTATCGTAGAGTTATTCATTTTGTAGTGAGACAAGTCTTTAAAAGTTTCAGCGAAATTCCTTCAGTAGTTTTTGGGTAAAAGAGTGATGATAAGCATTCATCCATCCTCAATAATCCTTCTACAGTATCGAGTAAACATTATAACAAGCACGTAAAACGTGGAGTTTCTTTCTAAATCCCAATTTTGATGGAAATGTTAAGGTTATTTAAACCAGGTATTAGTATCTATTTATCAGTTGTAGCTCTGACAAATGCGCCTACTACAAGAAATGGGCACGAGTAACAAAAACCAATTGAGATGGTACCGAATCCATGAATCGATAATTTAATTATTTTAAAGTGAACTCTGATGGCCAACATGAAGTATATCTTAATTCTATTGTATATTATATCCGTAAGTCTGTATACATTTGGTATTAAAATTGAACAGTCTTTTTATATTTTTACATAATTTTACATAACTTTTATAAAATAAATTCAGTTTTCGTGTTCGTTTGTGTGCTCTCTTAGTTCTTCTAAACTAAGATTTTTCGATACAGTTTTCTAGTGAATATAATACACATACTCGTATATAAGACATGTATATTATATTTATATACAATAGAAAAAACAATGTGTCCTAACAAACCCGTAAGGAGGAGTCGTCGGCGCTTACATTGGTAACGTAATTTAATTGTAATACAGAATTGTAAATCATAAAAATACCTACCAAAAAGTCTTTGCTAGTATCTACCCATTAAAGTTCAGTATATAAAGTAATCAAGTTTTGCTTTTACATATTATTAAAAAATAATTAATTTTTTGCAACGGTATTTTGATTAACATAGCATTAATCTTTATTTCAATTTAATACTATAATTATATTGTGCGTTTAATGTAGTACAAAACTGCCGTATACCGTAGACCAGGTGTTAGGTTAGTCGCTTACAATATTCTAAGGATCGATAGGCCATGGTCACATTTAACATGTAAAATAATTATGTCAAAACAAATACTTTAATAATAAACAACAAGGAGAACCTAAGTTAAAGTTTGTTCTAAGACTTTCAAAAGTATAAACACAAACTTAATAAGCCTAGTAGGTGCTATGACCGGTGGCAAAAGCTGCAAGGGGCGACCCGGATTTAATAACCATCGATAATAAAACGGAGAATAAACACTTTTGTTTTATTCATGCCATTCCTACAATGACTTTCACTTCAAACTGACAATCATTGACACTATCCTTTAACATAGACGCGTAAAGGATTGCGTATAATTTTTGTATTTTTCTAGATAATTAAGTCAAATATGCACCAATTTTTAAATTGATTTACGAGAGTAGCATGCAGAGTAATCTCCATAAATATGCTATTCTATGCTACTGTCTTTCAGCCTGAATTATTTCAATGAGCACCTTAGAAAATATTACAGATTTACAATTACGCGCAATGGAGATAAAATTTACAATGAGTAGTAAATAGTGAGTAAATAATGTTATTTATTTTTTTAGTATCGCGATGTACATTTGGACAAATTCACGGTCACCATGTATCAGATAAATTCGAAAACACATTTGACAACCTCGAGATCGAAGGCAGCGCGGCCTCGGAACCTCCAAACAGATTGAACAAATATTAATCCATCTTCTATATAAATATAATTGGAGTGTTTGCGTGTACGAAGTGAACCGCAGAAACGAATCCTTCGCGATTTCATATTGGTTATATGGGCTAGGAATGTTTTTTCCTGTTAATATAACCTATCATCACAGCTCAAGTAAAATTAGTAATGCCACTTTTGAAATCTGAAATAGATTTTTTTGAAAATTACCACTAAATGAATTAAAAAGGGTGTTCAATCTTGTATACGAGACTTTACGGTTTCAAAATAAGACATAAAATAGAATTTAAAAAATACACAGAAAAGAAAAATTAAACGAACTTTAAATGATACGAAACAGCTTATTTTATTTTTATGTAGCACGACAAATTGATGTCATTTTACCCTAGGTGAGCGACAATCGAAACAAATATAAACCGTAGCTGATTCCAAAACTCGACAACGCAAAGGTTGTGATCCAAATGGTTACAGATACACTATCACGGTGTGGTACCAGAATGTGGAGAGATGTGTAAGATGTGTATTAAGTTACCACCTGATACTTCCCACTTCATTCATTTCAATGATTTGTTTTATTTCATAGAAGCAAATGTTTTTATTCGGATCAATTGTTAATTGTTTTTTATTTTAAATCTTCCTTTCAAATTTCCCTTCCCTTAGGAATACAAAAGCGCAATTATATGTGATCTTGATAGTAGCCTGAATAATTTTCTAAACAAAACAAATATTTTATGTTATTTTTATGTATAACTTCCGTAAAATTGATATGAATATTGAATAATGAAAAACAATACATTCAGTAACGTATACAAGTAGACTTACTAGGGGTCGCCCATCGATCGAAATACAACTATAATAAGAAGTACAAACTTTTTTCCTCACATATTAATCTAATATATAAAAATCTCGTGTCACGGTTTTTGTGTTCGAAATCCTCCAAAACGGCTGGACCGATTTTTATGAAATTTTAAATGTGTTTTTGGTAGGTATGAGAATAGTTCGTAAAGTATATTTTATACCTCTTGAGATGATTAGAGTGTCCGTATTCTGAATTTTTGTTTTTCAGTTTTCTTTTAACAATATTTTTTAAATTTTCTATAAAAAGATACCTATAATTCCAAATTTTCACCTTTCTAATCCCACCCTCCAATTTTTTATTGGAGATTTTAGTATTTTTGTATGAACAATATCCAAATGATTTAACGGTCGTTCGTATTGCAAACAAAACGAAATTGTTGATGTTGTCGAATGAATAATGGCGCTACGGTACTCTCATCGAGATTTCTTCCACACATGTGTAAGTCATTCACTAAACCGAGTAAGTAGTATGTGTTTGAGTGAGTCCCTGAATTGTTTGGCTTCACAATTGGAAACAGTAGGAGTAGATGTAATCCGGTACTAGGATTTTAAAATTTCTCGAGTTTGGAAATACAATTGGAACCGATTTCACCCAGACGAAGTTGTGCGGGTCAGCTATTAAATAAATATTACTATCTGAATTGTACAAATGTACGTAGACGAAAAAGCATGAAGTATCGACTCGTCGATGGTGTGAAATAAAACGAACGATTTCAATCTTTTCGTCACATCATCAAAGGCTACTATTACTTAGTAGTAGTAAAAATTGGATTAGAAATAGAGTATAAAAAGTTACAGCTAGCCTATTTATATGTAGATAAAACACAAACCAAATCGCAAATGTATTTTTCCATCCACAAAGGTTACACTTAAATATTTATAGTTTTACTCGCATAATTAAAACTAAGTGAAGCGATGGATCGACGTAGGTTCCAATCTTTGCGAATAAGAGACCCCCCTTCCGTGACGAAAAACATCAGTGGTATTTTAACGCTCGCCTGGATAACTATCACCCTCATGTTGTAAATATACTACCAAGTACCTGTCAGTATGTTCCGATAGCTGCACAAGAGCCATTCCTCATAAACCTAGCCGGTTTTATTACAAAAAAATTAAATACGTATTGAATACTTGGTTTAAAAATGTTTCGTATTAAATGCACCGCGGTGGCTGAATGTTCGCCATTTTGCTATTTTGTCTCGCTTTAGTTATGTTAGGTTAGACTTGCGAAAAAAGGTAAAGGATAAAAAGGATAAAGCGCGGTGCATGTAATACGAAACCTTTTTAAACCAAGTATTCAATACATAGTTAACTTCTTTGTAATAACACCGACCACACCGTAGTTTAACATCAGGTGACAATCTAGTGAAACTCTAAAACTTACCAATTATTAAAAAAGAGGAATCTAAGTAACCTCTTTTGTTAAAATACTAACAACAACAATACTAACTACTAACAACTTAGGCCGGCAACGCACTTGTGACTCCCCTGGTGTTGCTAGTGTCTATGGGCGGCGGTGATCACTTACCATCGGGTGACCCGTCTGTTCGTTTGCCTCCTATAATAAAAAAAAACAACCCTTTTGCGTTGGATTATAAAGTCTAATATCGATACCAGATATTAATTTATCCGTTATGCAAAACATTATATAAGTACCACGAAATGATTAGCAACCTATATACAGCGCTACTGTTAAAAGCTCTCGAAGTATACGATAGCACTATCAATGGTGGAGGCTCGCGTTATCAAAATATCCATTAAACAACTGAAACCTTTCAACTTTTATTACGCCTAATCCACCTGAAAATGCTGTGGGCGTAACCGAGTTGGCTTTTATCCGATTCGTACATTTACCTCGGCAGTTTATGTTTACGCTGATAAATGTGATGATGATACACGGTTGTGGAAATTCTTTGTTTCAGCTCTCTAATATCAGTATCGTGTGCTAACTTTAATGACATAAGCCAATGAACTCAATTCTATTATACGTTCCTTGTCTATACTAATATGATAAAGCTGGAATGTCTGTTTGATTGGTTGAACGCGCTAATATCAGGAACTAGTTGTCCGATTTGCAAAACTCTTTCAGTCTTAGATAGCTTATTTACCGAGGAAGGCTATAGGCTATATATCATCACGCTAAGGCTAATAGGAACAGAGTACTAGTGAATAATGTTCCAAAATCGGTCTTTTTCCTTTTGAGAGCTTCCGATGCGTGTTAGCGTTTGCCCAAATAGCTCAAAGTAACTATCCACGCGACCGAAGCGCTGGCTGAAGCTAGTTTATTATACATGTGAGTTTGGATGTAATCTCTGTATGTTATA
Organism: Antheraea pernyi; assembly: GCA_015888305.1. Classification (NCBI taxonomy): domain Eukaryota; kingdom Metazoa; phylum Arthropoda; class Insecta; order Lepidoptera; family Saturniidae; genus Antheraea; species Antheraea pernyi. The sequence goes on along the minus strand of MU159375.1, from coordinate 126,110 downwards.
AAATATCATCGGTTTGTCATGAGTGGATGAAGGTGATATGTCTCAATTTTGTAATTTTCCAAAATGCGCTCCAAAGTTTGGTTATATCTTTAACTAGCTGTCACACGCGACTCCGCACGCGCTTTTTAAAAATGTATTAAAGAAATGTAAAATTGTCCTCTGTCAGCTTATCTGTTCGCGATAAAATCAAAAACTACCATTTTCATGCTGTTTTCACCCGTAGATAGAATGATAATTAATGAGGAAGGTTTAGGTATAATTTGTCAAGGTTTTCATTTTATTATCCGTCTCCGTCCGTAGAACGTCTTCCGAGCCCGCTAGTTATCTGCCCGTAAAAGCCCCGTGAAAGTCAGTCCAATCAATTAGGAAATAGTAGGATATTGCGGACGAAGTCTTGAGAATCAAAATAAAATTGTCTAAGTGACTTCTTATAATGTGAGTTATCTGCCAGTGAAAGTCCCGTGAAAATCAGTTCAAACATTACAAATATTCCACTGCAGCCGGAGGCGAATAAAAAACCTAAATTACTTTTTATGAGGTCTGCTATCTACCAGTGAATACCACGTCATTTTGGAAATAGCCATGCGGACGAAACCGCGGACAAATAAAATAGAATATGTCAATCGCTATAATTTCGGCTATCTGGAAGTAAAAAGTAAAATTCCCGTTGAAATAGGTCCAGCCGTTTTGAAGATTACCCGCAACAAACAAACAAACAGAGAAAATATACTTATATAAAAATATAGAAAAAGTATAAAGAAAAATTTTTTTTGGTCATTTGTAGCCATATCCATTCATCAAAAAGTTATTATTTTAATTGTACATACACAAACTTTATTTTTATAATACGTAATAGAGAACAAATAAGAAATTAGAAATAAAAGTAGTACAAACTTTTTGCATTGGAAAACAAAATAAACTTTGAAAATGTTTGCGATAGAAACTTACCACGTTACCATGGCAACGTATATAATACTAACGCTAACGAAATCTTTATTTGAACAATTTTGTTTTATGATTATGAAGACTAAGAAGATAATAATGATGGATAAAATAATGTACGACATATTATATAGAAGATTTGGTGTTTATGTCTTTATTGTAACTTGGACATGGAAGAAAATAGATTAAAGGATATATAAGAAATACCTATATTGACAGCTTCAGAATTGGCAGTATGGATTAATTCCTTCGCCTGTCCTATTGAACGAATATTACTACTACTACTAACGAAATCTCTTAAAAAGAAAAAAGTGCCCGATTTTGAAACATTCTTCATTGGTGCTCTGTTTCTATTGGTCTTAGCGTGATGATATATAGCTTATAGCCTTCCTCGATAAATGAGCAATTTAAAACCGAAGCATTTCTTCAAATCGGACTGGTAGTTCCTGAGATCATAGCGTTCAACCAAACAAACAAGCTCTTCAGCTTTATATATTAGTATAGATTGTACAATATACATAGTATGGCTATTTTGGTTATTACATTTTTAAGCCTATTTACGCTAACCTTGTAAGAACATAATGCATATATGGACATAACACTTTCATTAAGGTAACAAAAAAAGAAAATTGCATTACGCTTTCATTTACGCATGCTTTTTTAAAATTATTTATTAATGTTTATTTTAATTACGTTATTTGATTAACAATGCTATTTCTGTGAAATTTATAGTAAATGTGTTGTTTAAAACGAGAGGCGTTACTCTAATTCATGTAAAATATATGTAATATATATTTTATATTATATTTTGTCAATATTATGGTGGTCATATAAATCCAATGTTTTTTTTTCGAACTGACTACGCTATTGACCTAGTAAGGTCTTAACAGCTTCACCGGACTACTGATTCCAATTTAGCTTTACTAAACGTTATATCTATATAAATAAAAATGAATCGAGAAATATGTTGCTAAGCGCCAAACTCGAAAACAGCTGGTCCAATTCGAGTAATTTTTGATTTGATTTATTCCTTGAACTCTGAGGAAGGTTTTTATGGAGAGAAAAATTGGAAAAAATATTTTCTGTAACTATGAACGCAACTTTAAATTGCTATTAGCAACTTGAACGCATCCGCTTTTTTAATTTTTGATTGACGTATGTCATTTCACCATTTTGCTGCAGTTTGCTTTTAATATTTCGCTTTCTCAGTTTGTATTTCGTAAAAGCGAATAGTCTCTATGGGGTAGCATAGCAAATGTTCCATATGTTGGTATGTATTTACCAAAAACGTAGGCTAAGAAAAAAAAAACATATTAAGGCGAAACGTAGTTCGCGGGGGCAACTAGTTCGTCATAAAATATATTTTTGTTTAAAACCCTAATGGAATTTTATCATGGTTCATATAGTTTAAAACGTCAGCCATATTTCATCACGTATGAATAAAAAGTTTTTATTTTATAATCTTTACTTCAAGACTATTTGGTTAAAGCATAAACGATCATCAAATGAGCTCTTAACAAGTTATAGAATTAATATGATTTAGTTTGAAATTTTTATTTTATCGAGAGCTTTTTATACAAATTCTATATCATTTCAATACGTCTCGTAACACGTAACATATACAAATAAAAAAATAGTAAAAAGGATACAAAAATTTACTAGATTTTTTTAGACAAAAAATTAAAAATTTCCAACGTACATTTTTTAGTTTCATTTCATTAATAATAGTTATAATTCCAACATTAATTATTAATATATTAATTTTCAATAAAGGCAACTTTATGTCTACGATTGGTATCATTGTTGGTACAATAAAACTACACTAGATATTAATCATAGTTATATGTCACCGCAACAAATGTACCTAAAACTAGGAGAGAAAATAAATATATGTAGTTTACAGACAGCTAATATCCTGTAAGTGATTTAACCTAAATCACGTTTTTAATACACATTTTACGGCCTGTAACATATTAAGGCAACCTAATAATACGCCGTGCCTCGCATAAAGTGATTTTTTATTACCATAGTGTAACTATCTAATAGCGAGTAGACTAGATACTTAATAACGACAAATAAATGTGTGGAGTAAGGCATTGTCTCGTATAAGATGAGAAATTAAATACACACTCTTACATTTTAATGATTACAACTTATAATGACATATAAAACATTCATGTCATTAATGTTTATATGGTTTGGTTTCTAAGCGAGTTGCCATAAATCATAGCTTAGATACTCTAGAGGTTATAGAGGATACTACAACTATACTAGGGAGAGAAACAGTTTTGAAAAAAAGTTGGATGGAAAAGTATGTTCGAGTATGACAAAGTACCTCGTCCCACTGAAGAGTAGAAACGTCTAGGGTAGTCCAGTAAAATGCAGTTAACAAAATAAACAACAAAGTCAGCAAAATCTATTTTTTAATTACAATACATAGATATAAAAACCCAAGATTCACATTTAACGTCTCATAGACGGCACACAAAAATGAGTGCATAATTTTTTCAAATAGTCTAGCGTCGCTTGCGTCCTTGTAAAAACAACTTTAAATCATTCAGGTAACGTTGAATTTGCAAAATCATAAGTTTATCGCTTAACTATAACCACGTATGTATATTAGGGAATTTTTGCAGCTGTTCTTGAGCGCTAGTTTTATTTGATAATGTGCGTCTTGGGTTTTTATATGTAAGTATTAGAATACGACAAAGTGACTGCATTGAATCGGATAATATGTATAGTGCGATTCAAGCAGAATACCGATCACCGAGATGTCTTTCAATCGATGTCATGTACGCTTAGGTGTCGGCATTAGAATCACCGACTGATACCAATACGTGGCAAACTAAAAGAGTCACTGTGACATGTTTAACTCTGTTTGTATGGAGGTAGCCATCCAGTTGGTTGTAGACTCTTGAAATACTAACTATATACCGTATGATCCCGAAATGCGACACGAATACAACGAGTATTTACAGCGCACTACACTTATATTTATTTACACATGGCTTATATTTACACATATATTTATATGATGGTCGATGAGGAAGCGTTTATCCTGTCCTGCCAACCATAAATGTATAAGTGAAAACGATTACCAAGATATATATCTGGAACTAACTGTTATCCGCAACTTCATTCGTAAGGCATTTAGCAAAAAAATTAAATTATCCAGTGTCAAAGTGCTCGTCACTATTGTATTTATTATATAAGATGATAATAATAATATTATATTATTATAAAATAAAAGCCCAAGTTATCCATAATAATATCAAATATATACCACTCAAAGAATATCGTGGATTAACCGAAACAAACAGACGAAAATTTTTAAAATTGTTTTTTTTTTTATACGTTCCCTATATTATCAAATTAATGTAGTATAAAGTTGTTATTTTAACATTACAAATTTGTTAATATAAGTAGATATCCAAAATTATTTAAAGTTATAATTTTACAGATATAGTACCACGGTTAATAATTATACTTTGACGAGACGAACACAGCTAATGGAGGGAATATTTCCTTACACACTTATAACTATCTATTTATGTGTAGTTATAAGAAACAGGAAAGAAACGGCATAAGTCGTTAATGTCCTAAAAAAACGGTGTAATTTACGATGATACGAGTAGAATCAAAAATAATCGCTGATTATGAATAACACAATTAGTAAACGTAATATTACGCAACACATTCGCAACGAAACTTTCAAAAAATATTTCTGTCCTCCTTGTTTGAAAGAATTTAGGATTATTGTACAAACAATTTGAATAAACATTTCAACAACAAGAATACTCCAAGAGTTTATCCATTGAATTTATATTTACTTTTGTGGGACAAGTACCATCGTATTTTTCTTCATAACAACGTGTGAAAATAAAACTGTACATTAAAAAAAAAAACAAAACGATTCCACGGAATTTCGTACATACATATTTGAGGAACATTGTTTTCTTTTTTTAACCGATATGAAATCCAAAAAGCATGAAGTTTTCGAATTCATTTGTATTTTTCCTAAATGTTCCCTCAAAACCTTTGTTAAAAAAGTTTCGTATGTTTTCAAGAAGGTCCCATTTTATTTTAAACTTTCATTTTCATATAACTCCCCAAAATCAAATATTTAATGTATAATAATTGAGTTATTTATAGGTTTATGACAATTCTAGACTAGGTCTATACTATCTACGTCTAGGTCCTAACTATAGTCAAGAACATTGTGGTGCTTTTTTTAGAATGGATTCTTTTGAAGTCTGTTTTACTGTTTTTTCCGTGTACGTCGGTTCTCTGGAATAAACTACCAGCGGCGGCGTTTCCGGATCAATAATAATTTGCAAACTTTCAAGAGACGAGCCTATTCTTTTCTCGCGGGCCGGCATCGCATCTGTGATTCCCACCGTGTCACCGTGTGATCACTTACCATCAGGTGACCCGTATGTTTCTTTGCAATCTATAATTTTGTATTGTATTACCAGAAACCACTCGAGTCTTCTTCCGTGTTAAATTATAATATAAAACCTTTCAACTATAAAACTTATTCTAACGCTACCTAGGGTCAAGTAAAATATAACACGAAAAATTTATTAGTATTATTTTTATAGGTGTGACAATTTTCATGGTCATTGGCTAAACGGTATTGGAGTTTATGGATCTCATAATATAATGTACTAGCATCCATTTACATTATTATCACATTATCCTGTAAGAGACCCAGTGCAGGACCATAGCCTTCTTCTCAAAGGAAGTTATGGGAATAATCAGCACGCCAGCCCATGACATATTGGCAATTTGAAACTAAGGAATCCACAATTCCATATTTTCCGACACACGGTGGTACGACAAGAATATTTCTGAGGTTCAAATAACCTCACGATTAAAAAAACTCTTTGCTAGTCGAATTTAGTACGTAGTAGATTAAGCCTGGAAAAGGAACTAGCTAATAGACGCGGCTTTTGTCATATTTTATCGTTATGGTCGCTTATTTACAATTTATGAGTTAATTAATTAAATTTTAAATATTATTATAATATTTATACACCTTTTTTCTATTTAGATATATACATTCCTATTTGAATTCGCATATATGAGACAGATAAGCTTGAATACCGTTTGTCCGGTCTCATTCAAAGTTGGCACTTAGTGTTCTTTTTACGGAGAATGGTTTTTCTCTTATCTTTTTTATTATAACTCGATATTACGTGGATTTACATTTGATAAACTTATATATGTGTTTAAAAATAAGCTAAATCGAATTTTAGCAGTTCTTCTTAGAAGATCATAAAACTAAAAACCTTGTGAATATCGAAATGTGAACTTCGGTCTCGGTGTAAAAGAAATAAACGTCTTATCTAACCGATTAAAATTGGATTTAGCTCATTCTGAAATGATAGTTATATCATTCGATTGATTTTTTTTTCGTACTGACTAAGCTATTATTTTAAATGTACCTAGTAATTTATTTGTACTTTATAGGTTTTAATGTTTCACCACCATCTTAGCTGATTTTGAATGACGATGTGTGCTAAAATTATAAACAGGCTAAAAGTATAAAGGACTGCTTTTCAAGTGCAACTGCCGGTACATATTCGTATTCGTACATATCGTACGTATTCGAAGATGGAATTTCTACATAATATCCATTTTCTTTCATTATTTTTCAACAATTTATTACGAGATATAATTACAGACGTATGCAGAGGCGCGAATATAACTAATTTTCCACATAACCCAACATATTTAACCCATACAAAGGATGTGATGAGTTAAAAATCACAAAGTTCAAAAAGTTTTATAGATTACTAGAGAGCTCGACGCACGTTGTCCTGCCTTGATAATAGAAAAATTCCTAAAATTCAACTACAATGCCACCTACCGGGTCCAATTGTGAATCTAAACCTTTCACAAAAAAATTCATAAAAATCTGTCCAGCCGTTTACCAGCCGTCTAGGAGTTTAGTCACATACACACGGACAGAAAAATTATATATATAAAGATTGATATAATATCCACTTTGTCTAATTATTTTTAATATTTACACTACTACATTTTTAAACAACAAATAAAAACAAACGTTTACGGAGGCGCGAACATAGCTAGTTTTCTATACGAATCCAACATACGAGTCCTTAGCCTAGAGAAAAAATGTAATATGTGTTAAAAAACACAAAACTCATAAATTCATTTGGAGGTGCTGGGATTTGAACCCAGGACTTTCAGCATGCGAAGCAGACACTCTACCACTGAGTTACACCCCCCGACGAGAAACCTGCTGAATTTATGAAAATGTTAGTAACACAGACTACTTGAATAGAGATATGTTCCTGATTCCTAATTCCACAGATAATATATGTACTGTTCCAATATGTTGGAACAGTAAAATGAATCATTCATCAAACATTTATTAACAAACGGTAAACTTTATATAAGATACGAAAAGCAGTTGTTTTTTAATTAGTATTAATAATTTACGGTTGTATTCAAAATGTATGATGAAGCCTCAAATTAATGATGTGTGTATTTAGCTTTTAATTGAAATGGGATACGTTCTTACTGTCGACTATTCATTTGAATACGTAAAGAGGATTTGCATACCTTATATTTGATAAACTGACTGAATAAAAAGAAATAGTAACTGACTAGCCCTACCCGCGACTTCGTTTGCGTGCAATAGTTACTTTGGACTAGCGCTAAGACGCAGCGGAAGCTCTCAAGAGGAAAAAACCCAGATCTTGAAATATTCTTCATTGGTGCTCCTTGCTCTTGGTCCTTGGTCTTAGCGTGATTATATATGACCTATGACCTTCCTCGATAAATGAGCTATATAAGACTGAAAGATTTTTTCAAATCGGACCAGTAGTTTCTGAGATTACCCCCTACAACGTCACAAACTCACAAATTCACAAACTTTACCTTTTTATAACATTATATTATATAGTATGGATTATTATCTGTGTACGCAAATACGTTTTTGTAATGTTACTTCCGTAATTACGTGTAGCGTTAGGAAGTTTTATCTATGTTTGATATAAATGGGAACAAATTATCATCATACATTAGGAGCTATCAGACTGCGTGACGATAGACGCAGCACGATAACTGGCTTCGTGGTTTTAATACACATGAAAGGAACTTTATAACGCAAATTTCAATCTATTATTAGAATGATAAAGGTGTGCGAACGTTTTTCTGCGACTTTATCCAAATCGATTTTGAGGTTAGTTTTTAGAGCGTCAAGTAGCCGAAGCTTCGTCATTCAGGTATAAGTAATAGCGTTAAAGAAAAGCGTTAAAATTTGTAACTAGATATAAAATACTTATTTATCTATTTTTTACATTTAATAACGTATAATTCTTCGATCTGTGCTTTTATTTTTTAATTTTGTGATACATGCATATTATGCCGTTAAAAAAATTATATGTTTGTATATTCGGGTTTTAACGGCTTAAATGATTAATGTGAAATTTTGTATATGGAATGTTTATATCATTTCCTAATTGAAAATACTAGAATGATCAAAAAATATGTTTTGATATTGTATAAAAAATAAACAATAAAAAAAAATTGTGTACGGAAAGCGTATATGTCACTCTGCGCCTTATAATTAGTAGGAATGTCTATGGAATTCTTAAAACGTTTTTATTCTCTGATTTCCGTGACACTATATAATATATAAATAATAAATAATATATAATCTATAAAAGTCAGCAGTAAAAGTTTTAGAAATCATAAAATTTGCTCAAATTTTATTAAAAAATATAAAATAAGAAGTCGAACATTATTATTGCTTCAAAAACGCGTGCAGAGCAGACGCATAGAATATATAAATTACCTTGTATTACGGGAACAGTATATTTTCTCTGGGTGAAATTAGATCAATTTCCTAGCAATTGTTAAAGAATTTAATTTAATGTATATTGCTGATAATATTTCCTTATACTAAACAAATATCTACTTAGATTTTAGTAAATCCATATAAATATGAAGAAATTAGATCACACAATTTTATGAAACCAACTGCTTACAACGGCATTGTGTCGTAAAACTAAGTTGTATCGGATACTACAATCGTCTCCGACTAGGTTACATATACAATACATAAGGTGTAATATCCAGTAAATTGGTATGCTTAAACTTGTCATATTCTCGGATCAGAGGGATATATTCAGAAAACAGGCGGCGCTTTTGTACCCGGCTAAGTCGCGACTACAGTACATGTGGTGATAAATGCATCACAGTCGCTCTTTTTTGTATAATATTATTCAGAATCAAGCAGTGCATATTCACTAGCCGGCATGGCATTAGGTCAATGCCCTAGTACCCTAACACAATTGCAGGTTACTTTCTCAATAACTCACATCATAGAAATAGTAGACGTTGACACTCTGCTCTACTGATGTCGTGTTGGTGGCATTCTTCCAATTACCATCATGGTGGTCGAGGGTCGTATAACTGGTGACGAAATGTCCCGCGTGAGGAGTCGTCTGTTCAACAAACTCCTCCATCATGATGTCCGGTTCCATAACCTGGTGAAAAATGAAAAGTTCCTGTTTATATTTGGTTATATAATTTACTAGCTTTCGTCTCGCGTTAATGCAGATATCACCTATCTTTCAGAAATAGTATCTTTCCTGTATCTCTAAAAATGTGTATCCAAAATTTCATGGGTTCAGTAGTTAAGTAGTGAAAGCGTAATAGATATTGGTATTCAAAAGTGATGTCCATATTATAATCCCATACAACCACTATAATAAAATAGTTTATTAAGGTCTACGCAAAGGTCTTAAAAATGGCGGCACGACGCGAGTTACATATGGCTACGTTACTTTTCGGGCTCATTAAAACCAAAAACCCAAAATATCTGTATGACAAGTTAGAGTGGAGACAAGATAAGCACAGGTATTTTTCATGTTCTCGTACCATGACTAATCCACTATCGATACCTCTCCATAGAACTACCGCTTTCAGAGGGTCATTTAAATAAGCTGCCACTCGTTGTTGGAACAACATCCCACCACCATGTCGATCCAAAAAGAGTAAACTTAGCTTTAAACTCTCATATAAGCATTATCTACTGCAATTTCAAACGCAGTAATTTAAGTGACGTATAATGTATTCACGTAGTTTTATTGTAAGACCTGTTTATTGGTGTGTATTTTTTATTTTTTTAAATCTTTTTCCGTATACATTTACATTTGTTATGTTTAATCCTAAATTTGTGGTTACAGCATTTATTTCTCTTTAGTATGACCAACTTTGACGTGTTACGTGTGTCTGTGTTATTTGTTTGTTCGTCTCAAATTTTGTACTAACTTTAACGTCCGTTTATCATCATATATAGGCTCCCATCGAAAATCAGCGCTGCAGTACTACTTACAGTATTGCAGATTTTTGCTGAATGGGTTCGCCAATTGTTGGACACCTATTTTTTCATTTTTAAAATGTTTTTTTTACTGTCATAATTATTTGTGTAATTTAATTTAATTGTATGGTTGTTCAACAATAAAGTATTTCTTTCTTTTCTTTCTAAATAACTAAAAATATGAAGTAAATATAATTGGTGTTTCGACGGTCGTAAACCAAGAACATACCATACACCATGAGTTGTACACACTATATAAGTTGCAACTACGATAAGTACGGTTGTAGCCCGATGAAGTTGTTAAGCTTGTTAGGCCAATAGTGTCGTCAGTTCTAGAAAAAAAAAGCTACAGCCCAACCAAATTCAGAGCGAAGGAGCTGATACCTCCAATCTTCACTGCGCTATAAAAAATCTCTAACCCGCGTCAAAGGAAAGACATCAGGAGACATATAAAAAAAACTCAATTTCGTATTTATAATATTAGTGATCAAAACCGAATCCTAACTATTGTATATATATATTTATAACTCACATAAATAAATGATCATAAGCCTTAAAATTTGTAGAACCAGAAATTAAAATTCAAATCCTTTGTCCAAAGGTTATTGTTGTATAAGATTTGTTCATTAATTTAATGGAAAAAATAATCATTGCTTACTTAATAATGAACAAAATATCCTCTTTTCAGTGAAACAAATTAAAATTCGTTGACAGTCGAAATTATTGGCTATAAGATATTTTGAGGCGATAGGGAAAAAACATATATGAACATCGATAGCACTATTTGAATTTGCATCATTTGGAAAAATGTAGGTTTCAGAGTAATATAGTACTGTACCAAGAAACATACACATATACATAAAGTTACATATGATTACGCTTTCTCATAGGGACTAAGCAATGTTGGTGAAATTACAATAAAACGCTCACTTTTAATAAAATAACACACGTAGTTCATCTGAAACATTAAAACTGAGTCCACGTGGACAAAGTCGAGGGCATTAATTAGTCTAAATAATAATAACAATTTATAGATAACTTTAAAAGCGCTATTTTTTACTTTCGTAATTTTGTTTTTGTATCTGTATATCAATGACCAAGCTATGTTTCTTTTGGAGTCAACAGAAAAAGTGATGCATTACTTCCGCTATCCTATCTTCATATCTCATACTTTTAGATACTTCGCGAACATCTTTCGGTAATGCTTCATATATTGTATCCTACTTTAAAGAGATTAAATTAATTGCCAACAATAAACACATATAATGCCAATGATATTATACGTAAAAAGGTGTTTACTTATAATAGTTATTGCATAATAGTATTGCATAATGTTATTATGTTAATTGCTTGCATTTTAAATAATGTAATGTAACTTGAATTGTCTTAAAAATATACATGAAATGTTTCCAGACAGAAAGTCTATGTATGATGAAACATAACATAGGATTACAAATTTATAGAACATCCTAATATTTGGTTAAATAATCAATCAATTCGCAAACACAAATATGCAAAATAATTTATAATACCTGCGGGATATATAATAATTTCCAATTTGGTGCCGAGCCTTTATAATTTTTGGATTAATTTTAATATTAACAGAATAAAAACAAATGAAAACGTTACATAGATACAAACGTCTGTCAGTGTCGGGATTTCTACATGACCACATTTATAATACACGGCGAGGTCCGACTCACCGCAACATTTTAATTAACAAAACTGTACTGGAGTCATCTTCACAACATTATTTTAAATTAACTTGCCAGTCTGTTGTCCTTATGGGATCGGTTACGATTAAAGTTAATTACCCTGAGCCACGGTATTTTCAGTACTATCTAAGTGATAGACTTAAGACTGCATAGGTTTGAATCCCGTTGAGACCAATTAAGGTATAGTAGTTGTAGTATTTTAGACAGGTTAAAGCACATTATCATTGTTTGACTTTATAAAGTCAAAAAAAAAAATTAAGATAGTTGGGGCTCATCTTTAATATAGCATTTATGTAAAACAAGTTATTGCTCGCGGATTCGCTCGTATCAATGTAGAGTCGATATCCCTAGGGATCAGTACTTCTTCCTGGATGAAATGTTACAAATAATTTGCAAAATTTTATGAGAATTAATGCATGATAGCATAACAAACAAACAAACTCATATTCGTATTTATAATATTAGCAAAGACTAGCAGCTGCCCTCAACTTTGTCTGAGTTTGATGACATAATATTTCTTCGTATAGCTCGGACGGCTTATGTAATACCCGTTGAGGTAGTATTCAAATGACCGGATTTTTCATACTTCCTTGACACTTATATTTTGACCAATTAACAAGGACGGGGGAGGGGTAAAAAAATCATGAAATTCATGTGACGTAATTTATGGATGGCCCCTAATTGGTCAAAATATAAGTGTCAAGGAAGTATGAAAAATCCGGTCATTTGAATACTACTATTCGGTGTACAGTCGGTCGTGGGCCGTTTTGCTGTGTGTGAGAAATTTATTATTAAAATTTCGGAGATTTATTTGCAGGCGAAGCACGTCAGTATTATACAGTATTCGTATAGTATTATACTTTGAAAAAAAGATTACTATTATTACTTATTAAAAAGATAACTACATATGTACTGAATCATCTTAATCATGTGTTATCGGTGTTCTAAACCAAGTTACTCGTATTATTTTTTATTTTCAGATCATGAATCCACAAGGTATGAACTGTTAAAATAAATGTGTATTATGTTGTTGTACCAATCTAGCATGATGGGCATGCTATAAAATGCTAAAATCTTTTGTGTAGCTGTAGCATTACAAAGCAATGTAATGCAAACCGTGTCTGTCTGTGTGTGCTCTTTTAGTTTTTCTAAATTAGCTAGACAGTGATTGTTCGGGCATAAGTTGGTTGGGGGTAATTAAAATTATTTTTTTTGACACATTGTTTGTCAACGGAAAATCGGTGATGATCGGTCACTTGTTCGGCGGCGCTTGTTTGAAACCCGTTTATTTGAAGAATGTCTTCAGGAATGTTTATATGTACATATATAATAGCTGTGCCCGCGACTACGTCTGCGTGAAATTTCAATTATAAGCACAGTGATTAATAAAACCATAAGATTTTAATGGTTGTAGAGCCACACTGAAACTATTACTAATGGTGGCAGAGCCACACTGAAACTATTACTTTTAATGGTGGTAGAGCCACACTGAAACTATTACTGGTTTCAGCATGAATGGGTCGGTTCGCCCGGGGTAGTACCACCCTCTCACAGAAAACCGACGTGAAGTAACAGTGCTTGCATTGTTGTGTTTCGTTCGGTCAATGAGAGCGCCGGAGGCCCACCTCCCCTCCCCTCTCCTCTCTCCTCT
>MU159375.1:81849-104636 GCA_015888305.1 Antheraea pernyi | reverse complement strand
AATATCGGAAGAGCTTAGAGTTACTAATGTAAAGTTTATTAAAATATAAAAACAAGAAATGAAGGTTGTAAATGTTTATTCTTTTGCATTGCAGATAATTTAAATACTAGAAATAATAACAAATTGGTTATTTCATATTTCAAGCTCATTAAGAGCAGTAACATTCTTTAGATAGTGTTAGGTTTTATAACAAAGTCCTAAAGCACGTTACCGATTCGCCAAATAGTGAGTTCAAGCACCATGTCAAGCTGGTTTTAATGTCTGAAGGCTGTAATAGTGTGAATCAATATGTGAACGATGGTGATGTCTGGTAAAGACGCCCCTCTCCGTGCATCCACCAAAAATGAATGTAACTATTTATGTTTGTAAAAATATGTATCATGAATAATTAAACCAGATCAAGTTTCTTGCCGATTCTTCTCGATGACTGCGTTATTTATTCGAATCGGTGGTAGCTTTTACGTTCATATGTGCCTTCTATTTGGGTTCTAGTGGAATGATATATTTGTAATTTTGAACCCAAATGTAATAGAGTATGTAACTTAATATAATGTCATATTACATCCAATTTAGTCACAGCCAAAAAATATTTACTTAACTTTAAGAACATGTAAATTTTGGAACTTCTTTGAATGAGTATGGTATCTATAATTTAATTTACTAACTTTCTTTTGGGTTTTTGCATTTGGGGATCAACAGGAGTACTTCTAAACGCTGTGAGACTTGCTGTTCCGCGTGATGACACATTACACATAACAAATTAAAGTGGGTAAAAGACTTAAACATTTATTTCATCACATTCACGTCCAAATACTACCACACCTTACTCGTTTATAAAAAAGTTTTACTTGTAAAATGAGATTGACATTAAAGGGACCTTTTATGACCAATTTACTATCATTAAACATTGAAAATAATAAGTACATATTATATGGACTCAAAAATTACTCACCACTCGTATTATGCAATATTCATTTTGTTCAATGTTCAGGAAACATATTAATTATTGATATAATCATTAATTCTGTGTAATGAATGAATCTTTGTATCATGATGTAAGAAGCGGAATACCGAGTTTTCGGAATTTTTAGGGTTTTCTTTTTAAATATTTTTAGTTTTTTCTCAACACAAGATGATTTTTATGAACTCGCATTGAGCAAATAGTAGTATGAGATTTTAATTATGCGTTCTTCATATTTCTATATTTTTTGTAAATAAACTTATATTGATTATACTGTACCAGATTAATATTTTTTTTTTTGTATGTCATAGGTGGCAAACGAACAGATGGGTCACCTGATGTTAAGTGATCACCACCGTCCATGGACACTAACAACACCAGAGGAGTTGCAAGTGCGATGCCACCCTTTGGAGGGAAGGGTTAGAGGAGGGAGAGGGAGAGGAGAGGGTAGGGGAGGTGGGCGTCCGGCGCTCTCACTAACCGAATGAAACAATGCAAGCACTGTTACTTCACGTTGGTTTTCTATGAGAGGGTGGTACTACTCCGGACGAGGCGACCCATACATGCTGAAATCAGTAATAGTTTCAGCGTGGCTCTACCACCATTATATAATATGATATTCTTAATGTAATTTAAAACTAATATTGTACTGAAACCTGTAATGCAATTTCCAACTAAAAGGGTAAATATTGTTATATCAGCTGTATAAATCATATAGAGTTCCAAAGATACTGCACCCATGAAAAGCGTAAGGAAATAATCCTTAAATGTCACCTATAACCTGTATATGTTAATAATAATGGACCTATAATGAAAATAATGAGTACCCCTAAGTCTTAATAACACAGTTCACACATCATGGAAAGCACGGTATAATTCAACAGTAAAAAATACCCCAGGCTGTTGATGCCGGAGCTCTTTAGGAAAATAGAACAAAATAGAACGTGTTATTTTTTAACCGACTTCAAAAAAAGGAGGAGGTTATCAATTCGTCTGTATTTTTTTTATTTTTTTTTATGTTTGTTAACTCATAACTTTGGACTGGGTAAACCGAATTTTATTATTCTTTTTTTATTTGAAAGCTGGTACTTCCAGTGTGGTCCCATTTCATTTTGGTACAGTTCCGACAACGGCATCCAGTGCAAAACCGTATAAGTTATAAATTTGCATTAAGTATGTACACGACAAATAGACGAATAACTCAATATCACGTTAACCGATTTCGATGATTCATTTTTTATTGGAAAGGATGTACTTCAAGGGTATTTTGATGAGAGTTTGGTTAGGTTCTGATTATGGGATCCGTGACAAAGTAAGAAAACTTTCAAGAAACGAGCCTACTCCTTTCTTAAGGGCCGGCAACGCATTTGTGTTTCCTCTCGTGTCGCAATTGTCCATGGGCGGCCGTGATCACTTACCATCAGGTGACCCGTATGTTCGTTTGCTACTAATATTATAAAAAAAACTCTTAAATTCTTAGGAGCCTATTGTGCTTATGTTCGTTGCTGTGTTGCAACATGACGCAAGCATTGTAATAATAATACATTACTTAAGGTGTATTATATGTGAAGCGATGGTAGCCGAGTTTGTGGTAGAAACTATCGCGGATTATTGATACGGTTGCGTTCGTACCAAACGTTACTTATTGTACAACCAATTGAAACCATATCGCATACCATACCGCAAAAATGCGCATATTTTCATATACTTAAGGCGGATCGGAGTTCGCGGGCACTGCTAGTAAAATATATTTATGTACACTAAAAATGGAAAAATAAAGTAAATTTTCAAAAAAAAGTATTAACCGACTTCAATATCAATCAAAAACTCATAAGGCACTAAAAAGCGGAAAATAAATAGTTTATCAAATTAACCAAATTAAATAAAACATATGAATATGTGTGCTACCTAGAGATGTATTGGAAGTATTTACTTTTTATATTATTAAAACATAAAGTCGTAATTAAAACTGGCTGCTGTAAAATGTTTCGGCTTGTTCCTTCCCTCGGGAAGACTCGGTATGAAGTTTTGACCATGCAATGCGGCATTTTATAGGCTTGCAACTTTACTTTTCACAATACAGTGAATTAAAATGGAATATAGATGCATAATGCATATATGTTATTTATTTTAATTTAATTTTCCAATATCTAGACATTATTACGAATATTTTGCATACACTTAATTTATTTATGAAAAACATAACACTACCACTAAAACTATAAATATGAATGCGAGTTTGTTTATTCCTTTGTTTTTTGTTATTCATTCACGCCTTCAGGATTACAGAAAAGAACACAAGCTACCTACATTTAATCCAGAAAAATGTCTTGTATTACAAAATACATTAACGCAAGTGAAGTCACGAGCTAAAGCTAGATTCACTATACAAGTCAC
Source organism: Antheraea pernyi (assembly GCA_015888305.1). Classification (NCBI taxonomy): domain Eukaryota; kingdom Metazoa; phylum Arthropoda; class Insecta; order Lepidoptera; family Saturniidae; genus Antheraea; species Antheraea pernyi. The sequence continues at coordinate 101,278 of MU159375.1, read as the reverse complement.
TACTAGAGTGCGCTGTAGCATATAATCCTTAGGGGTACTAAGGATTCTACCAATCATCGAGAAAATTCAAGAGAATAGAATATTCATTTTGCGATAACAGTTAAATAATAACTATCGGAATCGAAGGACGTTATCCCGTCCATATAATAAAAAAAATCTTGGCAAATTATGTACATAAAACTTCCCCATAAATCACTTTATGTATCTATATCTGATTAATATATTTTTATCTACTGGTGAAACTTTGTCTACCGTATAAAAATCGGGTCAGTATTTTTTAAGTTTATCACCAACAGACAGACGTGGCAGAGGACTTTTATAATATTTAGTGATAACAACAAAACCCGTGTGGAGCCGCGAGCATAAGTAGTTGTTAAATAAAAGCGAACACGAAATAATTTTTCTCTAACATTTACCGTGAAGCAATTCACGCAAGATATGTTTTCGCCAGACGGAGCACGCTGGTTGAATTTTTGTTTACCAAAATTTAACATTTATAAGCGGCCGTCGCTTATATAGCGACAACCCTCATAAAAGCCGCACAGTTAAGATTAATTGGAAGAATGAATGAAGGAAACCTTGTCTTATATAATATGAAAAAGGAAAAATATTATTTTTTCCTCGCCATTGTGTGTGATGGCCGGCCGGCGTGAATTGTAATTTCAAACGTCATTTTCTTCAAAATGAATCGTCATTTGCAAAATAATTGAATATTCTTCCCGCATAAATCTCCGCAACTTATGATTGTATTTTTATGGGATTGTTTAAAAAGTATTCTTATTATAACTTGCAAGGAAATTATATAATTATTCAATTGTCATTACAAAATGTTGAATTTATTATGTACAAACTAATATATTATTGACGTGATAACGTCTTATAAATCGATGAACGCCGGCGGCATGCACGAAAAAGCATGACTCATTCCATCCAACGTGTACAGAATGCTTGTGCCAGATTTTGTTTCAATGCCCCACGCTGTTTTTGAACGATGCAAATGTCTTAAAAATGGCAGCACGACGCGTATTACAGATGGGTGATAAAAACTAAAAACCTAAAATATCTGATGACAAGTTAGAGTAAGCAAGATAAGTACACATATTTTTCATGTTCTCGCACCATGCACGCATAATCCATTATCGATACCTCTCCATAGAACTACCGCTTTCAGAGGGTCATTCAAATATGCCGCCACTCGTTGTTGGAACCATATCCCATCGCCACGTCGATCCAAAAAGACTAAACTTAGCTTTAAACTCATGTAAGTATTATCGATTGCAACTTCAAACTCAGTAATTATAGTGACGCATAATGTATTAACGTAATTCTATCGTAAGCTCTATTTATTGGTGTGTATTTTTTTTTCTTTTATATGTATATCTGTTTTGTTTAATTGTAAATATTACAGTAGCTATATGTCTTTAGTGTGACCATCCGTGACGTGTTATGTGTGTCTGTGTTATTTGTTTCTTCGTTTTAAATTTTGTATTAACATTAATATAACCGACTGAACGTCCGTTTATTTATTATATAGGCTCCCATCGAAAATCAGCGCTGCAGTACTATTGTATTCCACATTTTTGTTAAATGGGTTCGCTAATTGTTCGACATTTATTTTTCATTTTCAAGCGTTTTTTTTTTTCTAATAAGTTTGTGTATTTAATGTATTTAATTGTATGGTTGTTCCAACAATAGAGTATTTCTTTCCTTCTTTCCATTATCACGTTCCGCCTGAGCCGAGCGTGCAAGCGATAGAGGCGCGATTGGCCTAAGCGGCTTGTTACGCAACTATCTACTATATATAGAATAATTCAATTCAATTAATAAAACTATGCATTTTTTCATCAATGTTTTCTTATGACGTCATCACGTAACATTGTCGTTCATAAACCGACAGACAACCAATATTTTTATAACCAATTAAGCCAAGTCACATACAATCATCTCGTATTTTTTTAAATACAGATTTTTACTCATAACTCGGCACCAAAGATCGTTTACTTCTTTTGGAATAAATTAATATATAAAATGAGCAACTAAATGATCATATATAATTTAGGTTACGTGTGTTTGTAACACTTCCGTTCCTAAAGGGTTTGACCAATTGTTAAAAACATATTTTTGTACATTTGAGAACACCTGGACGATTATTATCTTAGTTAGTCCAGGTAGTTAGCGAAATCATAATTACTCTAACTGTAAATCTATCCATTCGTTTGCAATTCTCTTAAACAAATTTTTTCGACAATCGGCCTCGGACGAGAGTATACAACAGATCTTTACAATTTCTATTAAAATATACGGTAGTATCAAGTCAAATATAGAATTTCACTCATCTTAACCCTTAAGCATCATTCGTATTGCAAATAAAAACATGTTTTGTGCTCCAACGGCAGATGTTTGATTTTTACAACCGTGTTTATTTTTCTAAAAATGTATAGTAATAAAATGTAAAATCCTTGACCTTGCTCCCTAAGAGTTTTAAAAATATTTCATTGGTCCATAAATATTTTTATAGAATTGATTTCTTATTATAGACTAATATTATAAAGGGGGAAGAGTTTGTGACGTTGTATGGGGTAATCTCAGGAACTACTGGTCCGATTTGGAAATTTCTTTCAGTGTCATATAGCTCATTTATCAGGGAAGGTTATAGGCAAAAAAAGCATGACAATATATCATCACGCTAAGACCCATAGGAGCGGAGCAGCAATGAAGAATGTTGCAAAATCGAGGTATTTTATCCTTTTCAGAGCTTCCGCTGCGTTTTAGCGCAAAATAACCATTCCACGCTTACGTATTACCGCCCAACGAAGTGAGCACGGGTCGGCTAGTTATAGATAATCAAGACGATTGAGGAATACATATATATACAATATACATACACATCTTATTTTAGCTACGAATAAAACTTTTATTTTTTATTAATCAAACCGCAGGTCCATAGCCATCTTTCGAAAGAATAGTAGGGACATAGTCACTATACCAGCTCATGACACATTGGCGATTTCAAACACTAAGGAATCCGCAGTTCTTTTGCGACATATTATGAATTTTATATCCTTCCTAGAATACCTCAATTACTACATAAAGGTTCCCATTACGCTTAGAGATAGACGGAATTGTTATTAGCATGATCAATTAAGACCCATCGTTCACAACGTTACTTAAAGAAATCAGTAGAGATGGACGATCAGTTAGTAGTAGTAGTTAGTATTGGAGTGTATTCAAATTATTTTGTTATATGTCCAACATTTATGGCAATGAAAACGTAATAAGTCCTCTTCATTGCTTGAATCACAAAGTACATAGATTTTTTTATTTTTTGTATGTCATAGTTGGCAAACGAACATTTGGGTCACCGGATGTTAAGTGATCACCACCGTCCATGGACACTAACAACACCAGAGGAGTCTCAAGTGTGTTAGCACCCTTTGGGCGGACGGGTTAGGGGAGGGAGAGGGAGAGGAGAGGAGAGAGGAGAGGGGAGGAGAGGTGGGCATCCAGCACTCTCACTGACCGAATGAAACGCAACAATGCAAGCACTACTACTTCACGTCGGTTGTCTATGAGAGGGTGGTACTACCCCGGGCGAGCCGACCCATTCATGCTGATACCAGTTATAGTTTCAACGTGGCTCTACCACCATTAAAATATTTCTTTTAACAAGATTTTTGCACGGGGTTTAATGCATTGTTTTTCAATAAATTTTGTAGCATTGTATACTATTCAATATCGCTGATTACTTTGTAACATCAAATGGCAACCAATAAGTACTCTTATCAATAATCGATGAAAGTTATTCCTGCGAGCGTCATGTCCATATATCGGATGTCATCCTATATATCCGCTTCGCGTCGCGATCAAACTTTTCCCATCAGTGTTATCAGGAACATATTCCGGGATATTACAAATAAATATTTATTAAATATGTACGTTCTTACGGTGAAGTATTGAAGTTGAAAAGTATTTATAACTTTTCAATAATGCGTACAGTCCTCGTCGAAAGAGCAATACAAAAAAAAGTTAAAATATAATTGTAGTAATATAAAATTGGCATCTGTTTATCCTTATATCGATTTTATATATATATAATATAATATGTATTTATACCTACGTTTGTGATCTACGCAGGTCAAAAGGCTTGGTGCGTACTGTGTACTTTATTATATGTAAAAACTAGCGGGCCCGGTGGACGTTGTCCCACCCTGATAACAAAAAACCTTGACAACTTATATATCTGAACCTTCCTCATGAATCACTGTATCTACTGGTGAAACCCTCATGAAAATTCGTTCAGTAATTTTTGAGTTTATCGCGAACAAACAGTCAGACAGACGCGGCAGAGGATTTTGTTTTATACTACGCAATGATAAAACGACATATGTCTGCCTTTCTGCGGACATTACTCAATAACCACTCGATACACTTTGATCATTGTTCTCTTGTTTTACTCCTTAGTAAACTGTTTTTTTTTTTTAACGTGGGGAAATCCCTTATGGATACGCCACCCTCCCGAGGGAGAGGATGGGTTATGTCCGAGTCGCACGGACTAAAACCCCACGGTGTACGTCTGCCGCTATAGTTGGGGCGCCTTATTTAGAAATACATCACGATCGCTTTTTTTAAGATAACGCTATTACAATATTAAGAACCTACGATTTTGTTACTACTTCTAATATACGAACGAATCTTTCTCCTGAGTGATAAATATCATATGACATTCTCTGCATGCCAAGTTTCATGACGGTTGGTTAACGTGACGCGTCACAAACACACGAACTCATCCCAATAATTGTATTATAGCTACGTCGACGCGAGCGAAACCATGAGCAAAAGATAGTTAATAATAAGAACTAGTAAGGATATATACGTATAATATAATAGGGGATGTAGTTTAATACGTACAGAACGTATTTACTGACAGCGGCGTAATAGGTTCAATACAAAGCCTTAAAATTAATCAAAGACTAATTAAATTACTTTTGTTCATCCCATCGACCCGCTCCGGATACAGCGTACTTGATCGTTCACTATATTCCCGGAGCCAGTATGTAATTTATCTCAAACCGTCCTTTATTGGATTCCGTCGCATTCGTTTGTGAGTGTGACACCCCTATAGTTGTTGGCTCTTCACTCGTCCCATATTCTGTCCTGTTATTGTCGACCTATACCGCCGAGATTAATAAGGCTCAGATCAATTATTATTTTCATTGAAGATACTAGTTTGTAGAGATTAGTAATGTGAAAATTATTTAACGAAATTTTAGTTGAATGTATGCCTTTTGGTTAAAGAACAATTACTAGTAGCTTACGTAGTCCTGATGATTATTAAATTAAACGCAATTACAGGCAATAAGATTTTTTTATAGTATAAAATAATAACTGACTGACATATCAAATACATACAGATCATATAGCCCAAACTACCAGTGGTTAGTAGCCCCAGGCCTGTGAAAATTTGCCTTAAGGACTTATGGGGGGGATTAAGGGGGGTAAGGGGTGTCGCATAACATTTTAAGCTTCAGACACCCAAGTCGACCTCATTTGCACGTGGTGCACCCTGCTGAGTAACGAACGAGGCAATGGCGACAGCGGGTTGGTAGGGTTTTAAAGTTCGACTGGGTCGCTACCACCATGCATGTAGCGAAAAGTCCGCAATAGTGATTCGTTCTGCGCGTCGCGTTTCGGGATCAGCTCATGCATATCAAGTAGTGAATGACTTTCACCGTGGCTCGAGTACCGGTGAGATGATTAACACTGGTCACCTCTGGACACGGACGGAGGTTGTTCGCTCACGCAGGCCGGCATGGCAGCGGTGATCGACGAGGGATAACGCATCTCTCGGTAGTCGCCATTGTTGTTGGATTGTACTATGCTCACCAACAGGCACAGTGCAGTCACTTTGCTTTACTACAAAAAAGAAATGGTTACCGTCGTCTTTGGACAACTGTATCACCAAGGTCACTGTTGTGTTGCCGAACTTGAAGAGCGCGTTTCAGTCCCTTCTTGAAGAGCCCCATATCGTAGCCCCGAGGAAAAACCTTCCCACAACGCTAGGATAATGAAGGTTCGAGAGGACCCCACGGTGGTCGCCATTTTACTAGCTTCTATGGTATTTGGGTGAGCAGCCAGCCAGCGGTGGGAGATGCAAGTTTGAAATGGTGGTGTGGGCACCATATTAAATAGTTCCTCAGAACACTGTCCATTATACATACGATAGAGCATACATAGACAGCCAATGTCTCTACGAAGTTCTAAAGTCTCTAGTTCGCGTGTTAATTCGGGATCGTTAATAATACAAGGAAGTGCTTCAAGATTATTTATTTATATTGTGAATAATGCTAAATTTGTATTTTGAGACGTTTGGCTTTTAAATTAAGAATATACCGATGTACAATGAAAACTAATCTCTTAAAGAATTCATATAATACATAAGTACTTATCAACTGCAGTGTTAAATTCCAATTCAGATTATTCTTACTCAGAAATACATATAACCAATGTTTCTATATGTACGTAAAGCTTGAACGGTTAATATTTCTCGAACTGATTACGCTATTGACTTAGTAAGGTCTTAACAATTTCACCGGACTAAAAAATGATCGTTGGGTTCCGAACCGACGCCTTCGTTGGTCCGTATAATGTACGGTACGTTAGAACTGAGCTACGGCTACATTTGAACGTTTAATAAAATCCTATAAAACGAGAGTATTCAAAATGTATCTTACAAATACATAGTTTCCCTATTTTGCATTAAGAAAGCGACTAATTAGGAGATTCTAGAAGGAGTTTATAAGAAACGTAATAATTGCACTCTATCAAACAACGCAAAGTTGCATGCTAAGCTCTGTTAATTAATAATGATGAGATAAACGGTAAAAAACCGAGTCTTGCAAAACTATTTAACCTTGTCAAGAACTAAACAATACATACAAACTTGTCTGCCAACTTTCAGTAATTGGAAACGTTGAAAAGCTATTTACTTCTATTTATCGTAGTAGTTTGTTGTAATTCATGAAAATAAAATAGAAATCATATATTATATTATCTTTTCAACATTATGTTGTAAATAAAGTTCAATAGCCTAAGGATTTGTAAACAGAACCCTGTCTGTCTCTTAAGCTTCAGAGAATCTTGTGAATACCCTTTATTGTATTGTCATTCAAGTAAATAAATAGAAAATAGAATAGGCTGTTACGAAATAAAGTGTATTTATTTGACTCCCGAATTCTGACATTTAAAAACGAGAACAAAAACAATGTATTCAAAGAATACTTTGATAAAGTATTTGTTAATTAATATTCATTTTGAAAAAAGGTTCTAGATATCTTTCTCCAATTCCTTAACTTATGCATGGTGTATCGGCAATTACAATATTAATTAAATAAAACTATCGAACAAACCTGATAGACACGCTTTCTATTATCATTATATCATATTAATTAATAAGAATATTACATCTCATGCTAGATTAATTGCGGTAGAATATCAATGTCATTTTACTTCTGGCGCAAATCAACAGTGCTTAGTTTTATCATCACATCACCCTGTAAGAGATCCAATCCAAGGTCAGAAGCCTCTTCCTGAAGAAAGGTATGGATATAATTCTTACACTATTCCCCGACGTATTGGCGATTTCCAACTCCGAGAAATCTACACTTCCATATACTTTTTTTATATATATTACTAGAACATCTCTAAGGTTCGGATTTCCTCACAATGTTTTTCTTCACCGTCAGTCGTAAGTTTTACCAATTTAATAAACGCGAATAACGAAAAATTCGTTGGCACATGCCGGGGCTTCAATCTAGCGAATTGACATTCTATCGGTCAAATCACTCGGCCACCGCGACTATTTCGCGGTATTTTATATCAATTTAATGGATACTTAATTCAATTTTCGAAAGTAGCAACAAGAACTAGTACCTGGAACTTGAAATTCATGTAGGTCTCTAAGGGTGCCTATCAAACACTTGACTTAAATTTTTGCAAACTCCTGATTATATTGCCAAATTTCTTAAAATTATTCTATTTGGACATTCTTTCCAATATAGCGTGTCTGCTTTCTCTGGAAGGTAACGATCTATTTAGTAGTTTTTGCATGATGGCAAAGTTTTCTAAGTCAGTCTGACTAGCTACCAATCTTAAGTTGCAAACCTTTCACCAATAGTATATGTTACGGTAGCTACCAACACCTGAGAGTGTAGAAATTTTCTCTAGGTTTAGGTCTCTCTTTTAGGTTAGCGTTACTTACTTAGACCACATAGTCTTTTAACATCGTTCGATATTGTACCCAATCGCTTAACATTTTACTAGAATACTCTCATTCGTGCTGCGATTGAATATAAATAAATCTCAACACCAGTGCTGATTAACTTATTACTAAGGTCGTAATATTTGCATAATTTTACTGTGTGATATTTAACAGTGTTTGTTTCCAATGGAACGATGAAGTTCGCAAGTACTATACGTTTGCTTATAAAATGAAATTACTCGGATTTTTATGGAACATACAATTTTACACAAGACACTGTTTTAGTAGGTATCCAATTCTATATTATATTCAATAACTACGTTCAGCAACTTCCTTCTAATCTCCAAATCTCTTTGTAGTTATAATCAAGTGCTATCCATAAAATTCGACACGTTCGCAACTCACAAAGCAGTTTTCTCTTTAATAAGGCTAATAAATATTCCGTCTGAGTCTAGATATTCCCGGTTTCATAGCGCTATTCAGAATCCATATAGCTTAGGATGCTTTTCCGTTTGAAACATCTGGCGCTGATATCGATGGCTTACATATACAGTTATCTCTTCATTAGTATTATAGGAGGCATCGATCGAGGCTTATGACGAATTTGATGATTACTACTGCGCAGCCTTTTATTACTTTGGTCTCATTATTTTAGTTTTATTCATATATTTTTATATTTATTCACGAATACTCACAATAAATTATCATTCCCAATATTATTTTTTTATTATATGCAATATATTTTTGTTATCATTCGATGTGGAATTTTTCGTACATAGTTTCAGGCTACTTATTTTTTAAAGTCGATTGACCATTTGCTATTTTTTTATGCCCAACGAAGCGAGTGGAAATCGATTAGCCAATGACACTAGTGTCCGCTATAATGTATGTGTATGCAAAAAAAATGTTCAGACTGAATGGCAGATATATGAATAACATCAAATTCAAAATACTTCATATAACTTAGACCCTAAGAAGGCGCTTATGAACGTCAAACATACCACTGGCTCGGAAACTAACGCCGCCATCGAGAAGAACCTCCAGCAAGAAACTCGATTTGGTTTATATTTTTACAGAACATATTTTGTAACAACGTATTATTTTTATAACCTTTTTAGCCGATTCACAGAGAATAGTGTTATTTCCAGACATGACCATCGTTCACATATTGATCCACTCTGCAATAACCTTTTGAATATAGATGATGTCAGTACTTTTCGAATTATTTCGAATTCGAATTAATATTATGATTATGAGATATGACATAGGTTTCCAGTTTTTTAAAATCCGCTATATGGTGTATAGAACGCTATTAACAAGAAGTCAAATGAATAATTCACTGCTGATACATAACAATAATATTATTTCACAACACATAGAGTTTTGTATGAAGTAGCAGTTCTAGTTTAACCTTGCGCGTAGTTGTAGGTGTGTGCTATTATATGTAATGTCTAATATAAACATAGTATGGAACTGGAGAATACTCCTTTCTTGAAATTAGTTACAAATGATTTTAGCATTCTTTTCTGCATATGGCACCGCATAAGTCGATCTCTCGGTGTCGCAGCGTCTTGTCTTATATTTTGCTCTGCATGTGATATCAAAGGTATTAACAAATTCACAGCGTGTTCGGACATTGTGTCAATCGACGTAGTTTCGAATCTATACGAATGAACCCGAGCTTCTACTAAAGAAATAACATCGAAATGAAACCATAGAATGGTGATAGGGGTAATATTTCTAAGCCCGTCTAGCTAGATACCTCTTATCTTTACCGTATCGTAAAGCTGTGAAACAATTTCCCGGCTAGTGTGTTTGCTCCTTCCTATGGCATGGGGTCCTTCAAGCGCAACGTGAAGAGATACTTACGCAGGCCGGCATGACAGTGGCGATCGGCGATGGATAGTATGTCTCTCGGTGGTCGCCATTGTTTTGAATTTTACTGTGCTGACCATCAGGCACAGTACAGTCATTTTACCGAGGTACAATAAAAAAAATACCATGCTCATGTTGCAAATATGTAGCCATGAACATATGGACGCGATCCGGAAACTATATTTAAGAGCCAATTCTTCTAGGTTTAATGTGTTTAACATCTTAGATCAAATTGTCATTTGAACATCAGTTGAAATTGTCTTCAAACGCCTACAACCTATAAAATATAAAACAACTTTTAATAATAAAATAAATGTGTAAATAAGACGTAAAGTCCTCCATTTAAATTAAGATGCTCTCAAAAAATCCTTACCATTAGCATAGTATTAGAAGTTAATTGAAAATGAATAACGAAGAGACACACTTTCATGTAATATTAATTGAATAAATTTGTAAGATTCTTGTTTATATCGATACAGAAATATTGATTGTACGTTAACTATATTGCAAGTTCATACGAATGATTTATTTTACTTATTTGGAAATATTAATACATGATTCCCTTTGAAGTATAAAGGTAGCGTTTGTAAACTGTTGAGGTCTGATAGACCGTTTAAGAAGTTTTGATTCCAACCCATAGCTTGCGGTAAGTTGCGTATTACTATAGTAACGGCACCACAAAATTTCCATTAATTTTGGAAATATATTATAATGTAGCCAGATCTCTGACAATGGGAATTCTAATTTGGATATAATTAGGAATATTGTGGAATATTCACTATTAATTAAGGAAAATACTTTGACGTTGAGCGTCTGAGAAATGTTCTCGTTACACCATTTAGTAGGAAAAATCAAAACGTTTCACGGTACAGTGTGACAACTTTTTTATAAAGTCCCTCAGAAATATACTTCTTAGTAATAATAGATCTTAAACTACATACATAAAATAGTCGTTGATTGATTGATTTCAAACTCTAAGAAATCCACAGTTCTATCTTTTTCCCACATACAGTAGTACTACAAGAACATTTCTCAGGTTCAGGATCCCTCACGATGTTATTATAAATTAGTAAATGTACGCGAATTCCCATAAATTCATTGGTACATGCCGGGGTTCGAACCTGCGGACATCGAAATAATATTCCACCGGTCAAACCACTAGGCCACCAGAAACGGTAGGGAGCAGCTGCTACATGAATGAAGATCAGAAAGTACGCTAAAACTACTGAATAAAATAGCACCTTCTGGAACCGATGAGGATAAACTTAATTGCGAATGAAACTGCTGGGAACAACAATAGTTAAAAAATAAGATTATTTGAAAATCAATGCATTGCTGTAACCAGTAAGCTTAGAGCTTAGAAAATTTGCGTATGAGTTTCTTATTTACGTGAGGAATAAAAAAAATTTTATGATAATTTCTTTTTTGAATCGTAAGACATTACTAAAATGTAAAATTCCATCTAGAAGAAGAAAACTAAGCCCTTGCTATTAAAGTTCTGTTTTTATAGTCAGTATTAAATACGGTAATAATATTTACAACATTCTGACAACATCATTCTATATATAACAGTAAGAACTAGTTCATAAACAACGATCAGTAGAAGTTGAGCAATAAAAAACATTTACAAAGAAACTAAAAGATATTTTGACAGTATAAGGACCATCATGAGCGTTATATTTATTTTACTGAGCTATGTTGATCCTCTTAAAGCATAAATAAAAAGAGAGCGTAGTAAAGATATAAATCACGATTCATTTGTGCCCGAATGAATCGTGACCACTTTATTTATGGTAAAGAAAGCCGTACTACTATCGACTTACTAGTGTCTCTTTATAGAATCAGCCAGAATATATCCGGTTACCAAGAGGCTTTTTGTGTAATAATATGCTGGTAAAACAACGATGAGCCTCGAAAAACCTTTTGCTAGCGTCAGTTGAACTCAAACTGTAAGTTTTTTCCATCATGTACGAAATAGATATAATGCAACCGTTTAAAAAAATCCTCAAAGACACAGTTTTCGAATAACTTAAAATAATCTATCTTCTATATCTTAGGTATACATATAATAACAATGGAAATCTAACTTGTCTGCACATTTAGATTTTTGTGAAAAAAATTGTTGCAAATATCTAGGAATTAGTAATAAGATACATTTCAATCATTTTTTGAAATGTCTATCTATCTGTTTCTTTGAACACGCATTACTGCTAAAAGACTGTGTTTACGATAAAAGCTCGCCAAAAGAAGTCATAAAGCAAATCCTCGAGTAACATTTATTTTTTGTTTAATTAAAATTGGTTCACTCTATCAATAGTTAATGGATCGCGGGTGCAGCTAATTTTTGGATAAAGTATATTTACATTACATCGATGTACATTACTTAGATTGTACCTGATAAGTCTAAATAATGTATTTTCTCTCCTACACTTATTTCTTTTTACACACAAATTCTTGTATTCATCTTCATGCCACCCACAGAAGAAAATTTCCATTTTTCTCTTCATTCGTTCAATGTTTATAAATTATATTTAGTAACACACGCAAAGTTTATTTTATATATTTTATGATAAATAAAATAAAAGTCAAAACCAGAGATTTGAAGACATTAAAAAGTTACTATAATTCAGGTGGAATATTAAATGAAATAAACAAGACGGTATTCATTAATCTTAACAGAAGATATAATGTACTCATAGTTTGTTTATTTCTATAAAACAGATCACTCATAATGTAAAAAAGGTAGCTTTAGATCTAATAGTCTAATTTTGCATTTTGCATTAACAATAAACTCTTCAGTTCCAATAGTAGACATGTTGTACTTAAGGCTGAATAATTGTAGATCATGTTTGCCTTTTTCAAAACGCTATTTTATCATTACATAGTATAAAACAAAGTCCTCTGCCACGTCTACCTGTCTGTTCGCGATAAACTCAAAAATTACTGAACGGATTTTCATGCGCTTTTCACCACTAGATTAAGTGATTCCTGAGGAAGGTGTATGTATATAATGTCTCAAACTTTTGAAGTAAAACTTCTTTAGGCGCAACTAGAAGGTAACTGGACAACAATGCAACGGAAGTCCGTTACGGCAATATGGCGTCACGTTCCTGTACCATCCTATTAAATAATAATTGAACATAATCAAAACTTCTATTAAATCACAATTAATATAATTGGTTACTTATCATAGTAATCTGTTCGTACTTTTCTATATTTTATTTACTTTATAACAAAGAGTTGATAATAATATTTCCTGTGTTATTTAAGTTCGAATTAGCTGATAGATGGCACTATAGATAATGAAGCTTTGATATAATTTGTCACTTACTACTTACTTACATTGAAACTAGATGGCAGCATGGTCGCGCGCCCATATATAATTAATTCTATTGTATGATTTTTGTTATTTAAAAAGTTTAATATTTTTATTATTTCTTCTTTCAAAAATTTGTGACTGTATTGTTTATACATAAACAATTTATTGACAAAATCAAAAATATTTAAAAAGATTTACTTCAATCGCATGTGACGGTTCCACGCACTTAGTGGAATAAGGTCCACCGGGCTCGCTAGTTTACTTATAAAGCCCATCTTAATGATTCAACTAAAAGCATATAGTAGTCGATTTCTCAGTTGTCTATGAATTCAACACGTTCGTTCGATCCATGTATCTACATAGTATTTGGTCTTAAAAGCCTATCAGTTTTTTAGCAAAAAGCAACATGATATACGATTATATGTTATCGTCATTTGATGTATACAAGCGTTGTAGATAATTCTTTTATGTAATGTAAATGTATAACTATGTTTACCAATTTTGAAATCTAGTTCTTTATTACATTTAAGAATCTGATTCTGGGTTACCTGTAATCAATAGAAATTATTGTGAGTCTTGCAATTAAACAATTTAATAAATACGTACTTCAAAAGCATTTTAAATACGTAATTTTAACACATATTTAGCATGATACAGATAACGGAACACCCTTGAAAATTTCAAATATTTCTCTCGTTTATCCAATAAACTTACGTGATCCAAATACCAATTAATTTAAATGCTAATTGATTAATTTATATTGCCATTGACCTCATCCGCGTCCGCAATTGTAATTTTGTGTGTTATTGGTGAATATTAAGTTATCTTAATTATCGTATCTATCCTCAGTTTGCTACGAGATAACAATAATAAATTGTTCATTAAGCATTCAAACAACTTACCTAATGGTTTATGTCTAAGCGGTTAACTGAATATACAAGATCTAATTTTTGCTAAAGAACTTATTACAGATATACGGCTAACGATGGAACATTAATTTTATTAAATATCTACAAATATACATATAATACGAATGTAAATCTAAAGTGTCTGTCCTTTTTAAAGTTGTGTGAAAAAAATTGTTGCAATGTTTTTTTTATACCATAGGAGGCACTTGAACAGATGTGTCATCTTATTTTAAGTGATCACCACCGTCCATAGACACCAACAACACCAGAAGAGTCGCAAAAGTGGCAACGCAACCCTGTGTTTGGGGGAGGGCAAGGGGAGGGGAGGTGGGTTATCCGGCGCTCTCACTGACCGAACGAAACGCAACAATGGAAGCACTGTTACTTCACGTTGGTTTCCTCCGAGAGGGTGGTACTACCCCGGGCGAGCCGACCTATGCATGCTGAAATCAGTAATAGCTTCAGCGTGACTCTACTACCTCTAAAAATAAAGTGTCTTAGAATAAGTAATAAAATATATTTCAATTATTTTTAGAAATATCTGTTTGTCTCTCTGTTTATTTGAAGGCGCCTTGCTCCTAAAGTACTGCGTTGAAGATAAAACTTCACCAAGAAATCATAAAACATAATTTTGAGTAACATTTAGACTTAGTTTCATTAAAATCGGTTCAGTCTATCAAAAGTTATTGTAATTTTAATGACGACGCGACTTAACTACGATTGAAATGTAGATAATGTAAATGGACTTAATATTTTCAGTTGATTTTTTTTCTGTTATGCTCTATCCACGTAAATATTTCATATAAAGAATACACCGTAAATTCGACTAGGCAACATAATCTATTATGACTATAGATATATTTAAAATCGATTGTCATTCTATATGGGTATAACGTTTATTATACTTCGATACTTCAGGTACCCAGTAATATAATATAGCAATATGGCAATATAGCATGCAAACCATAATCTGGAAGAACTTCGTTTTTAACCGGAACGAACAATTTTAAGGTTAAAAGAGCCCATCAGACTTCGTAACTATTCGTAATCATACATACAGTGGTACAACAAAATAATCCCAAGGAGGGTTGATGTCAGGCAGGCGGCCGATCGTAAAAATTAAGCCAAATCATATACCACAACATGACGAACATGTTGTACCGACCCTACTTATGTGGGATAAGGTTAAGAAGAAGAAGAACTTCAGGTACCCAGTAAAGTGGGCATAAGGTATGTTGATAAGACAGACCTTATTTCGATCAGAAGAACCATCGAAACTTATAAGTCTCAATAAGAATGCAAATTAAATATAAACTGATTTAACTAATAGAGTTTTACAAAAAAAAAAATACTTAAAACCTATTAGTTTCTCTGTGTGTTTGTTAATATGGGAAAATGTTTTTTTTCTTCATTAAGTGCGTCTTGGCTTGACATTAATTATAACATGAACTGAATACTTTCGATAAAAGACAATATTATGATAAAGCATGGCATGGTTTTAAGTTTTTTAATGCCTGCTAGGATAGTTACTAGTTTCGAGTTGAAAATCCGTCACTAACCATATAGGCGTGATCGGACAGCTGTTCCTGAGAGCTAGTCCTCTCCTACTTTTAGCATATAAACATATCAGGTTACGTTGTTGTGGCGAGGTGAGAATAAACGCAATCAACAAAATCTATAAAACTTTCAAAACTCCCAAGTTATATGTTTAGAACATAATATTTGTGATTATTTAGAATTTACAATGGATCAGTACTCGTAATTATGTTGTCTATCCAAAATGTACGGACTCATTTTTCAATTGAATTTGTTATTAATTAATTATGTAACTCATTGTATAACTATGTTCAGTATACTTTAAAAAAAGAATTTATTACAAATAATAAATAGCACAGTTTTTCATACAAAACAAGAATGTAGGTTAAGAATATGAATAAATTATTATCGTACAGTTTCTGGAAGAGAAGTATTTATTAACATAATATACAGTTTGACACAAATATTATAATACGTGGCAGACACTTGGAATCAATCTCTGTAATTTTGTGGAGCTTGCTAATTACCTAGTAGATCCTATTCCTCAGTCCTTATCATAATTAATGCGCCTAGATCATAAAAAACTTATGAATAATTAATAAGACCTTTGATTGTAGGTACTACATAATAAACAAAGGGATCTCTGAATAGCCTTCTTTATTTGATTGAATCCAAAAAATATCTACAATTTATATTACTGTAAGTGTATTAGAATTTAAAAACAAAGGATTTCAAGTTGCGAATTTCCCTAGGTACTAGATTGTCCATTACTTACAAAGCTAGTTTTGTTATTCTTGGGTATCGGGTATATTATTTATTTAAAAACAATTTTGGGAAAAGTCATTTATGTTGTAAAATATAATGTCTATCTTCAACTCGAGTGAGTTTACTACCAGACAAGGGCTTCATTCCTATAACTGGCACACGATTCTAGATTCTATGCATTTTGTCGCACGCTGCAATTTTGTACTAATGAAAAACTCATAATTGTACTCTCTCAATCTCTTTGACCTTGAACTTAGATGATACTTATCCTTTTAATGACAAATATTTTGACATATTTTGAATCAAATCAAATCAAAAACACTTTATTCAATTTAGGCCCTAAGAAGGCACTCATGAACGTCACAACTACCACCGGTTCGGAAAACAACCCAGTCATCGAGAAGAACAGGCAAGAAATGCGATCTGCTTTATCTTTTTAACAAATATATACTCGTATAATATTTAGAATATATTAGGTATATCTCACAAATGTTGTTGCTGGATGCACAGAGATGAGTCAATTGCAGACATCACCGTCGTTCACATATTGATTCACTCTATAATAGCCTTTTGACACCAAAACCCGCTTGATATGGCGCTTAAATTCACAATCTGGTAAATCGGTAATATCCTTTGCGACTTTGTTGTAAAATCTAACACAATTTCCCAAAAAAACTGTTACTGGTTTTACTAAGTCTAAAACATGGGACTATCAGTTTGTTACAGTTTCTAGTATTTAGATTATGCCGGTTTTTTACGAAATCCAGCTTTTCCAGGTTTTTTACGGACATATATTAAATTATCAAAAATGTATTGGGAGGGCAGAGTTAAGATACCGTATTCCTCGAACTTGGACTTTAAGGATTCGCAAGGTCCCATATTGTAAATTGTTCGGAACAATCTTCCACGTTCTGTTTTTACACTATCGCATAATATGTATGACCACACTCAACGTTAAATCAGTTTTCCAGACTGTATAATCAATTCGAAGCCGATAATTACAACCGCAATATATAAAATAGACCACTGGAACGTTATACATAAAATCACCTTTTGCGAACTTATGTTTTTGCCGACTGAATATTACGATCACGAGATCAAATTATTTAAATATTTAACTGACCACTACAATAAAAATAAAATATCTTCTTTTATTTATGCTTAATATATTTGCTGCCTTAATTATGCGATAACATATACGCGTTGAGCTAATAATACGTGCGATGAGGCTGGTAAATCATGTGACAAAATCTGATATAAGTTGGAGTCGAATAAAACCAGAGCTGACGTCCCTCGATTTTAACAGAGGCAGTTGTCAATCATAGTTGTATCTTTTATCATCAGTTCATTCACACATTTTACACTGCACTTCCTCTTATCTTGGCTAGTTGACAGAATAATTTCAGTGTAAGAAATCAAGCACACGTCATCTAGATATATATGTAGCTAGTGCTTCACGTCATATCATCGCTTTACTTCTACAGAGATAATAAAATTCCGGTTTACAAAACAAGATAGAAATAACAGGAATATGTAAATGAAAATTAACAATTACAAAACGTAATGTTGAAAGATTTATTTCTGTTTATCCTTTTCATTTATGCGCGGTACGAGCAAGTTAAACACTCGTTACCGTGTTGACTGACATGGTTAGAGTTCCTGCGTCAGTGATTTATGTGAATTCATAATTTCATACATATCTAAGACAGGTTACAAGCTAGGATATCCACTGTCACTCCACTAATATACCGACAATAGTGAACGTTTAATCCCTATCACTTATTGCAGTAGGTCTATTGTACTTTTTCCATTATAGATCAGCATTAGCTTAAAAACTTCCTTAATTAACCAATACTTTTATGTCATGAAATCAATAATAATAATAAAGTCCATTTATTTCCGATGTACAATTTTTCACATTACATATATTTTTTAATATAAATTGTTTTTTTTTACCTGTACATGTTAGCTTGTTATTGCTTTTATTGAAGTGAAGACCTTTTTAGTTGCGTTGCGTGATTTATTTGGTAAAGAAAAAAACTATGGGTTCGTGTCACCGATGACATCGACATGCTCGTGGCGTATAATAACCCGCGCTTGCGTTAGACTGACGACGCGTGCCATAGCGGCCTGTGTACTTCTAATATTAATATACTAGCTGTACCCGCAGCTCCGCACGCGTTTTTTTTAAATCGTATTAAAGAAATATAGAATTGTGAGACTATGTACAATTACAGAAACGCTGTTTAAAGACAATTGTAAGTACGACGCGCACGCCACTAAAAGTAGCATGTTACGTGTACAGTAGACATATAAATACAAAAAGTGTAACAAATGAGGTTTGTCATCAGCAACACATTTGGAACCTGAACCCACCATATAACTACCTCAGTGCTCACTGTATAAGGAACTAACGAAACGATAACTTAAAATTATTTTATTAAGATTTACATTTACATTATATTTAATATATATTGCCATTATTATAATTAAGATTTTGTGACTATACCAAAAATAAACGCTTGTCTGTTCCGCAAGAAATTGTATTATGGAACACTTTACGTAATACGTTTATAATCTAAGATCTTTTTAGGAAGACAGCTTATTGTTTACAATTCGAAATTATAATTATTAATAACATTAATGATATAGAGGTCTTCCTAAAAAGATCTTAGATTATAAACGTATTACGTAAAGTGTTCCATAATACAATTTCTTGCGGAACAGACAAGCGTTTATTTTTGGTATAGTCACAAAATCTTAATTATA
>MU159375.1:61509-81767 GCA_015888305.1 Antheraea pernyi | reverse complement strand
TTAAGAAGTCCGATGGGATCTTTTAGCCTCACAATTTTTCTGTAGGCTTTAGCTTTGGTGGGCTATTTATAGTATCTGCTTGAGCGGCACCACCGTTCCGGTTAAAAACTAAGTTCTTGAAGATTATAGTTTGCTTCCTATATTACCATTTATATGTAACAGAAAACTAGCCAACTTTAGACTATTCCCGAGTATTCGTAGGTGCAGAGTTTTCTCAATAATAATAATATAATAAATCAATGGTTAACAGCTAGTATAAACTAAAATTGCTTAAATAACTTTTTATAAGATCAGCTATCTGCCAGTGAAACATATGTGAATATCGATCGAACCGTTTTGGAGATAGCATTGCGGACGAAGTCACGGTTAACAGCTAGTATAAACTAAAATTACTTCAATTACTTTTTATAAGGTCAGTTATCTGTCAGTGAAAGTTTCGTGAAGATCAGTTGAACTATTTTGAAGATAGTCAAAGCCACGGTTAACAGCTAGTCTAAATTAAAATAGACTAAATTACTTGAAATGATATCCGCTATCTGCTGGTGAAAGTTTGGTGAAAATCGGTCCAATCATTTTGGAGATAGCATTACAGACGAAGCCGCTGTTAATATCTAGTCTAATTTAGAGTAACCTAAGAAACCCGCTGTAATTTCAGCTATGTGTCAGTAAAATTCCTGTCGAAATCGGTCAAGCCATTTCGGAGATTACTCGGAACAAACAGACAGACAGACAAACCGACAAAAATTTAAAAAATTGTATTTTTGTTATCAGAACCGTGTATACTTTTATACCCAATCAGTCAAAAATTTTTATTTTGATATTACATACAGACACTTCATTTTTATTATATGTATAGATTATATTATGCTTGTGTATCCCATCATATGGTTGGTTAATTTATAAATTGTATAAAAATGCATATAATTATTGCTCGTAGTGCCAACAGATGTGAAAACCCCACTAATTTTAATAATTTCAGTTTACATATAAATTTATTACTGTTTACTATTTTTAAATAATTCAGACTACAATTAATTTCAAAATTCAAAAAAGAATACAGTTATTCCATCGTTTTGACTCTTTACTTCTGTCGGCAGTCCTTCTGGCTGTCTCGACTTTTTTATGATATGATGTAATAATTAAAAAACATTGAAAATTAGATAAATTTGTTTTCATTACCATTAACCGGAACCCCTTCTCGGTTAAAGACCTTCTCCATCATTTTCTAGACTTTTGTGTCCTTAGCTCGGCTTATCCGTTCATCTCCTGCTATCCCTTTTATATCCTCTATCCACTTTTATATTATTTAAACGTCATGACGTGATGAAATCAGTACCTGAACATAATAGAAATGTTATACCGGATTACACTAATAGCGGATAATTAATAGCGACCTTGGCAAAGTTTATTGACAATGGGAAATAACGTTTTTGGTATTTTTGACAAATTAACCTTGTTAATTATGCGGGTGTATCGAAATACTATTGCATTAATAAAGGAAATACAATTTAACCAATATGTTTTTAATAACGCAAGATTCTATCAGGTACATCTGTACCTCTGTATGCGATATGGCATACGTCACTCGCATCTAACACAAAAGCGACATATTTTTAAAGTTAAGAGCGAGAACTAAGTATAAAAAACTGGCAGTATAAATAAAACAGCCCAATACGAATGTTTTTCTTCATTTAAAACCTAAAACTCATTTACTGAATATACAACGATAACGCACTCGCAGTTAACGCACTCCCCTGGTGTTGCTAGTGCCTATAAACGGCGGTGATCACTTACCTGTGACCTCTTTGTTTGCCTCTTATGATATAAAAAAACATTTCCAAAATATTTTATACAAGTATGAACTTATTCACATAATGTTTTAAAACGCTAAGTATCAACCCTTCCCATTTTCGAACGAAATATATGCATGTAATCATTCATACAAACAAGACGATAAATCGTTACGAAAATTAAGGACTACCAAACATTGAGTTGAGTTGACTATTACAAGTTTCTTCTTGCATGTCCTATATGGAAGTTTGAGTAAAATTAAGAATCTATATATTAATACGTGAAGCCTAAACTTTGTATCCCTTTTTAACGGAATTGCGCGAACGGATGAACGTGAGATTTGGCATAGTTAAAGTTTATATGGAGGAGAAGTGCAGAAAGCTATTTATTTTATATAAAATGCATTAGAAGTACATTAAATTGATTAAAATATGCATTACTCACACTAATGCTTCATTTTTACACAACATATACACACATGTAAATAAAAAAGACAATTTGACATCTGTCAATAAAGAACTTCAAAAAAGGTTGTGAAGGAGGTTGTAATGCTCGACTGTATGTACTATTTTACTCTTACGTTCCAATTACCCCTTTTCATTGTACATTCCACAATGATATTAACCCTAATAAAATTCAAACTTAAAAAAACCAATGAACTATGGTCGAATGTCGACCTCTGGGCGCCCACTAGTAAATAGTAAATAATTAATACTAATAGAAGAAGTTAGAGGAAGGATACTTACTAATCTAAACTCGTCGTGTTTGCACTATCGCTAGTAGATAAAAAGTATCATATGCGATATAATCGACGGAACATACAAACAAACAGACGTATTTTCATATTCATTATATACCTGAATATACTATGTATGTATATATATATATATCTTTATATATAAATTTCTTCTGTACGTGTGTATGTCACTGAACTCCTACTAAGCGGCTGGACCGATTTTGATGAAATTTTGTGTGCGTGTTCGAGTGGATCCGAGAATGGTTTAGATTCACAATTGGATCCGGTAGGTGGCGCTGCGGTTGAAGGTTATTCTTTTTATCAAGACAGGACAATGTCCGCCGTGACCGCTAGTATATACATATATTTGTACCTAGGTGCAATCAAATCAATTACTGCATGCTCTACTATTATTGTTCCATCAATCCATTTATATATGTTAGAGTAGTTTCAAATAAAACTATATGATGAATACTTTTAAACGAATACATTATCTGATGATGAAGCTATCAGACAAAAACTATTGCTGCCATAAGTTTGAATAACGTCAGTTACAAGAAAATTTGCTCTTTAAAAGCGTATAGTTTACTTTCCTATATTTTTAAAGATAGCGAATTTACATATAAATAGGTGAAGATAAAACAGTGCAGTACCTTTTCTCCTGTGTTTATTAACCGACTTTCTTTATTTATTAAAGTAAAACTTCTTATGGGAGGGCTTCGAAATTCTGATCAACATCCTGTTTGTATGATGAAATGTGGTGGAGGTAAACACTGTATCGGGTAGAGTGTTGAAAGAACCGGTTCTCGTCCCTTCACCGAAGTTAAGCAACGTCGGGCGCGGTCAGTACTTGGATGGGTCACCACTTGGGAAGTTTGAGAATAGGGCACGATGCTGGCTTTTTGTTATACTTTTTAAATCAAAATGTTACCCTGTATTCCAAAAGTTATGTCTTTACAGCACAATATGTTGTTTTCACTACAGGCACTATTTTTGAACGCTATAGAAATATATAGGCAAATCTAGAATGTTCAGAAAAATGTCACGTAATTTCTTACGCTTTTTCTTGTGTTCTGTATGCAATTTGATTTGGAGATTTAAATTATTTATTATTAATATTATTTTCAGAAGCTATAGCAATCAGTTTAAATATTTGTCTAATACTCAAGACAGTTTTTATTATTTAGAAATATCGAACAGAAATAAAATAAAATACATAATATAATGAATAAGTAAAAAAACTGTGCACCACTTAATAGGACTAGTATTTATTAGTACGTGTATATGACAGAATATATTTACAAGAAGACGTTTTTTTATGTTATAGGTGGCAAACGAACAGTTGGGTCACCTGATGTTAAGTGATCACCACCGTCTATGTACACTAACAACACCAGAAGAATTGCAAGTGCGTTGCCACCCTTTGGGGGGAAGGGTTAGGGGAGGGAGAGGAGAGAAGAGAGGGGAGGGAAGGTGGGCCTCCGGCGCTCTTACTAACCGAACAAAACGCAACAATGCAAGCACTGTTACTTCACGTCGGTTTTCTATGAGAGTGTGGTACTACCCCGGACGAGCCGACTCATTCATGCTGAAACCAGTAATAGTTTCAGCGTGGCTCTACCGCCATTAAATAGTTTCAGCGTGGTTCTAATAAGGCTGAACACAAAATAGTGAAAATCGTACAGATTTTTAAGAAGTTTATCAAGCGTATTTCTCATTCCAACCTAAATTGCATTAACTGTACAAATTGGTTACTCTTTATCTGCTTACGGAAATTTAAAGAATTTTCGTTGGTGGCGATATATTTCGCGCGAGGTCACCCTTTCGACACGTCGTGAATGTTTAATCGGCAATAAATTTGCTAATCCCTACAAGTAAATGATGCTTTTATACGAAATCTTGATTATGCGCTTATTCATCGAATGAATTAAAGGACAGTATGCCTAAATTCATTGGTGAGGTAAAAGGGTTTGTCAACTGACTTGAATCGACATATAGTGGCGACCACCATTCGCTAAATATAGCATTAGTCATAGCGGCACGTTTAGGCCTGAACCACTAGCAGTCAAGAGTAGTCCAGTTCAGCATAACAACGAAAACTACAACTGAACAGACACTGGCAGTGATTAGTTTTGTCTTTAGATTGAACTGGCCTTGAAATCAGATATAGTGCTGTCACTTTGTCGTGTACACATATACAAAAAAAAATGCTTTAAGCTAGCAGCCGTTCGCTACTTCGTCTATATATTTATGATAAAGGATGATATTTGCACGGAATCTTTTTTTTTACTTAAAAACCTACATTACTTCTGATAGTAGCCAGTGAAAATTCCGTCAAAATTAGTCCAACGGTTTCGGAGTCTATCCGGAATATACAGACAGAAAGACTGAAAAAAAATTAAACATTGTTTTTTTCGTTATAACTGCCGTATTACTACGTATCCAACTAGTAAAAAGCTGTAATTTTCATTCGCCTTTTCACTCAGTGACTTATGTTATGTATAAGAACTTTCTGGATAAAATCAAACGGTAAATACTGAGATTTCAATTTAGAAGGGAAATAATAATAAAGACATAAATGGAAATAATTCATCAGCTAAGTCTTGATCCAACGCATCAAATTAAACCGTTACGTTCTTATACAAAAATATTCAAACGCGCTCACCACTAGAAGTAGCAAGTTAGCCAGTTTCTAACAAAAATGCTCATTTATCCTAATGTCTCATTTACAACAAATTAAACGGTCTCTTTAATACTACCCAAATAAAAATTCCCACACAGCGGACGACTTAGTTAAATAGGTTGAAATAACTGACATAGCGTACGAGGGTTTAAAAATATACAACCTCGTAAACATCACCTCAAAGCTCTTTCAACTCTGATTGGTGATTTAAAACAATAATAAAGTTGTCCGATCAAACCGCCAGATCTCATTATGAACTTAAATACGTCGTTAACCTATATAATTATAAGATTAACGCATACACATGTTTTTCAATTTATAGTAATTTTTAATAGTAAAATTTATCATTTTTATAATCTATGATATCACTACATGGTATAAGACAAAGTCCTCTGCCACATCTGTCTGTCTGTTCGCGATAAACTCAAAAACTACTGAACGGATTTTCATGAGGGTTTCACCAGTGGATAGAGTAATTCACGAGGAAGGTTTAGGTATATAATATGACTATATACTTTTTTAAATATAAGGGCAGGACAACGACCACCGGGCTCGCTAGTAATAATATAAATCCTACAAACATTTTATTTATTGAAGTAAAACTTCTTACGGCACAGTAGGGAAAAAATGTAATTATGTGTTACGCGTTACCGATGCTATAATAACTATTAATATAATAATGGTTACCGTAGTAACATGATAAGTTTGCTAAAACCGTTCTGATAATATGAGTCTTGTTGTTTTTTATGAGATTACTTTGTTTAAATATCTAAGAAGTAATGCAAATTATGAAAAAGTATGTTTTCGAAGTGAAAATTTCTTTAAGCGCGTTGTGTGGTATTTTTGGCAGGAGATTAATTTATAATTTCGCGCCATGACACGATAGTAAGCGTGACCGATCGTATTACTCTTGCGCGACTTGCGTACATCTAACTGCATGTACATCTAACATTGTTAAACTGTATATAATTATTGTTCGGAGTGTCAATAGATATGAAAATCATATTAATATTAATAATTTCGATTTACAGACTATGAAATTTAAATAATTCATACTGTAATTAATTTAAAAATTCAAAACAGAACAAAATTCCTTCTGACTGCCTCAACTTTTCTATTTATCTAAAAACCAAGATCAAAAAACGTAAGAACGAAATATATAGAACAAAACATATTCTAAACCAAATTTTATTAAATACTTGTAATAAATATAAATACATTTTATACATTATTTTAACTTTACCGCCTATTTATGAATGTGATTTGTATAATTTTACACAGTTTTAATTGTATCTTATAATTACTCGTTATTTTCAGTGATAATTTATAATTTACCTTTTAATGTGGTGTAATTTTATGTTTTAAAAGTGTTTTGTTTTATATCAAGGCAAACGAACAGGTTGGTCAACTGATGTTAAGTGATCACCACCGTCTATAGACACTTGCAACACCAGGGGAGTCGCAAGTGCGTTGCCACCCTGTGTTTGTGGAAGGGGGAGTGAAGATGGGGCGAGAGGGAGGGGAGGTGGGTTATCCGGGCTCTCACTGACCGAACGAAACGCAACAATGCACGCACTGTTACTTCACTTTGGTGTTTCTGTGGGTCAGATGGTACTACCCCGGGCGAGCCGGCGCATTCAAGCTGAAACCAGTAATAGCTTCAGCGTGGCTCTACCACCTACAAAAATGGTACATACTTTACAACACGGTGTTGGACATCGATCTATCTAATCTAATATCTACTAAGATATTTCATTATCCTAATATTTTTATTATTTTCTTCAATATTGTTCCCATTTATGGTGTTATTATATTTCTTTATGTTTAATAATAACTTACGAAGTATGCAATTTTAAATTCGGTCAAGTTTGCTTTTGTATCCCTGTTGTTATTCGACGTATATAAGTGGATATGTCAACCGCCGGACAGTTAATGTAAATTGATAATACACTATGTTGATAAATCTGGTCATTCTTATGATAAACAGTGTTCATGGAGCCAATATATTTATATTTGTTTATTGTATCAGAGGTATAATAAAGAAAATAAAATGAACTCATTTGTTTTTTTCAATATCAAACAAAATTTTAACTATTCCTCATATAACCTAACCAATTACTAACCAAGTATAGTGCCCACAATCACGATATTGCCGTTCAAAGAAAGAACGCCTCTATTGTTTTTTTTGTATATAGGGCCTTGTATATATTTGAAATAAGGAAAAAGTTATATCTAAAAGTATTTTTATATTTACCTATGAGCTGCTCTTCTCATATTATACTTCAAAAATAAGTTAGACATACTTCGCTAAAAGCCCAGACTACAGACTTTTCCAGTTTTCTACTATTCGTGTTTTATTTAGATGCTCCTCTTGGTCTTACGATATAATACATGCCTATATTTACAACTATCTTCTGCCCGCGACTTCGTCCGCATGGTATAGTTAATTTGTGTCAATGCTAACGCAGCGAAAGCTCTCAAAAGGAAAAAATACGATTATTAATTGGCTATATGGATTAATTCCTTCGCCTGTCCTATTGAACGAATATTGTTACTACAACTAACGAAACCTTTAAAAAGGAAAAAAGTGGCCGATTTTGAAACATGAATGGGTGCTCCGCTCCTATTTGTATAAGTGTGATGATATATAGCCTGTAGTCTTCCTCGATAAATGAGCTATATAACATCGCAATATTTTTTTTAATTGGACCAGTCGTTCCTGAGATTAGCGCGTTCAAGCAAACAAACTCTTCAACTTTATTATTATAGAAGTATAGATAATAGTAATGTAATAAAAATATTATGTAATAATATTTACAATTCGAACTTCCCAAAAATTAACTGACCCTGAGACATAATTAATGACATCGAGTGATCAGTTCCGTACAGTCGTAACGTTTTCAGTAACCCGCTATACGTCGTAAAAACCTTTCCATAAAATCGCCTCAGTATCGGTCATAAGCGGCAGGCGAACTAATGCGGTCATAAACTGTAATTACATTTTTCGCATTAATGTTGTTTTGGAGTCAATTAGGATCGTGTGGTTTTTATCTATATATATTTTTTGGGGTGTAAGGGGTGTCAAATAACATCTAAGACTTGAGACACCTTTTTTTTTTTATGAGGGGAAAATCCTGCATGGGATACGCCTCGCACTGCCGGGGGACAGCATGTCAGCATGACAGTGGCGACCGGCGATGGATAGTGTGTCACTCGGTGGTCGCCGTTGTTTTTGGATTGTGCTGTGCTTACCATCAGGCACAGTGCAGTCATTTCGCCGTGCTACAATAAAGGAAAAAATAAAGAAAAGGATTTAAGCTTACCGACAATTATAGACCACATCGTCAATTACAATTAGATTAAGTTGTGATCTAATATCTATAAAGTATAAAAAAACATATCTTATTAGTACAACAAATAATTTTCACTATATCTATGATAGTAGATTTGAATCAATTTTTATAGATTTTACTTGGTTTATTTTTATCTTACGTTATAATTCTGAACCCAGGTCCAAGGTCCTTTACATCCTTCGAATTATGCGTTTGTTAAACCATCAATACATCGATTAATAACCGTGCCGTTTTCTTCTAATTTATTTTGCCAATATTTATTATTTTTCAAGTCGGTTTCGAAATACTGTAGACCGTTAGATCTTGGATAACTAAACACTTGTCTAAGAAAAATTCTTCTCCGTCCACGAAAACATATTAGCGAATTATCAACAGATATACTTCGCCGTATAGACGTCGTAACAGCTGAAGAGATCGAATCAGTGGAATATCGATCTGCCCTCAATTACGTATTCTAGAAGATCAAAGCGATAGGAATAATAGCTAACTACCGTCTTCAAAATGGCAAGTTAAGATTATGTATCAGCCACAATGTATATTCTTCTATATCGGCTTACTTAACCGAAGTATGTAGTAAAATATTGGTATTACCTAGTGAACAGTAACAGTACCATTGCTTTGCTGAGGCTTGGTTATTATCGATACATAATATAACTTTACCATGTTGTTATGAATGTAAAACTAATTATTGCTAACATTGTTTTGAAATATGTAATAGGGAAGGTGGAGTTCGTAGGTCGGAAAGTCAGCAGGTACCAATAAAGTTTTTGACATTTGTTTATATTTAACGACTTGAATTTAATGATTACATTTGGCGGTGAAGTTAAACTTCACACCGACAAAGGATCACCTTCACAAATAGTCTTGCAGTCACATCAAGCGATGGAGAAAAATACAGGACCATACATATCTAAACAAATGAAATCATCAGTAGATGCAGGTGGCAATCATGCTCTTAAATAAGGACCAACTGTTTACAGAGTAAAACAGAGTTGGTCGCAATATGTCCAGCAGTTTTTTACATGATTCGCTTACAACGATATACCTTTATCGATATATCATTTTATTTGTGTATATACTAATATTATAAAGATGGAAGGTTTGTTGGTTTGGTTGATCGCGCTAATCTCAGAAACTACTGGGCCGATTTGACAAATCCTTTCAGTGTTAGATAGCTCATTTATCGAGGAAGGCTATAGATATATTATCACGCTAAGACCAATAGGAGCGGAGCAACAATGAAGAATGTTTCAAAGTCGTTTTTTTTTCCTTTTGAGAGCTTTTACTGCTAACGTTAGCCCAAAGTAACTACTCCACGCGGACGAAGTCGCGGGAACAGCTAGTATAAGATAAGAAGATTATTTTATCGTAATAATTAAATACGTGTGAAAAAGTATTGTATGTAGTGAAATAAATATACTTAATTTATTTATAAATATATTCTCCAGTCACAATTCAGTATACTAGTGGGCGCCCAGTGGTCGACATTCGACCATAGTTCATTGATGTTTTTAAGTTTGAATTTTATTAGGGTTAAAATCATTGTTGAATGTAGAATGAAAAAGGGTAATTGGAACGTAAGAGTAAAATAATACATACGTCGAGCATAGCAACCTCCTTCACAACCTTTTTTGAAGTCCTTTATTGACAGATGTCAAAATGTCTTTTTTATTTACATGTGTGAATATGTTGTGTAAAATTGAAGCAGTAACGTGAGTAATGCATATTTTAATTAGGTTAACGTACTTCTAATGCATTTTATATAAAATAAATATCTTTCTGCACTTCTCCTCCATATAAATTATGCCAAGTTTCACGTTCATCCGTTCGCCCAATTCCGTTAAAATGGATACAAAGTTTAGGCTTCATGTATTAATATATAGATGATATTTTGTTCCTTTAAATAATACATAGACAAAGTAGTGTCAATAGTAATAAATCTTGTCTACAAAAAAGTCACAAACACTTGCTCTTGTATTAGTTTACGTGAACCATTAAATATTGCGTAAGATAATGCAGTGAATAGTGTTGTAAAATACAAATAAAAACAGAATGGGCAGTGATAAATCGAACTTCTATATATAAATCAAGATGACCGCTTTAACGTTTTTTTTTTCTTCTTTCTTCTTATCTGCAGACTCTCGGTCCGCACCATTTTTTGCTATAGTTCTATTTAATATGTAAGTTAAAAATCGTATTTGTGAGCATCTAATGGGTAGTTTTTTTTTAATATATATATATTTATTTAGATATTTATTTAGCTGTTTTAGACGTTATTGCACTTATGGCGGTTTCATTCCGGTCCCCTATCGCCATCTTTAAGTTATAATCCACAATATGCCGCGCCGGAGCGTCCATGGCCCGATGGATGAACCTACTAACCGCGTCATCAGTCACGTCGGTATAGTAGACACAGGCACTAAAATAAGTAGTACGCAAAAATACACATACAAAAATACATACATGCAGTGTTAGAATTGAAATAAAAAGAATAAAGTGACACAATTATTTGTTGTTCTAAGGAATGAAGACGCAGGCTACGTACGCATTTATTGAAATAAAAAAATAAAGTGACCCAATCATTTTTTGTTGTTCTAAAGAGTGAAAACACAGGCTACGCGCATTTTTTTAAATTCGAAGTGAAAAGTTGAACGGCATTTTTGGCAGAAGATAAATTTATTATTTACTATCTGGCCCGCCAAACGTTGTCCCGCCCTAATTATAAAAAAATCCTTGACAAATTATATACCAAAACCTTACTCATGAATCAAATCAGTAATTTTTGAGTTTATCGCGAACAGACAGACAGACGCGGTAGGGAACTTTGTTTTATACTATGTAATGTTGACATGCTTGTAAGAGTGACCGATCGTATTGCGCTTGCTCGGCTTGTGTCAGACTGGCGAAGCGTAATATGGGGTCCTGTGTACCTACATCTAATATTGATATTGTGCAGCCTATCATATATTTGATTAGTTAACGAACTGTATAAAAATGTAGATAATTATTGTTCGAAGTGTGAATAGATATAAAAGCCCGACTAGTGATAATAATTTCAATTTACAAATTATGGAATTCAAATAATTCAATTATAATTAATGTAAAAATTCAAAACAAAACGCAATTATTCTATTGTATTGACTTTTCATTTCAGTTGCAGTCCTTTTCACTGCTTCGATTTCTTAGTTTTCTGAACTGACGCGTTAGTATAAAGATTGTCTGAGGGCCTTAGTAGTTTAAACAGCCTTAGTGGCAAAAACAGGAAATGCTCTATCCGAAAGGGCTTTTAGCGCAAAAATGCCAATTCAACCGAAACTTTGGTTGAGCTGTTGCCATATAAATGTGTAATAATGCCATTTATATTAGTATTTAGTTTTTTTTTATATCATAAGAGGCAAACGAACAGGTGGGTCACCTGATGTTAAATGATCACCACCGTCCATAGACAGTTGCAACATCAGAAGAGTCACAAGTGCGTCGCCAGCCTGTGTTTGGGAGAGGGGGACGTGGGGAAATCCCTTATGGATACGCCACCCTCTCGGGGGAGAGGGTGGGTTATGTTCGACTCGCACGGACTAAAACCCCACGGTGTATGTCGTCCGCTATAGTTGGGGAGGCACGAGATCTCTATAGACTTCATCGTGCCGCCCCAGCGGTTGGCCCAGCAGCAAAAGCGCTGCCGCCGGGCCCCGTTTGTTGGGAGGCAGCCGTGTACACACCGGCCATCTCCTCCGTCCGCCGGACCTGTGCAATGGGAAGATGGGCCCCCCGACCCATCTTCCCTGGTCCGGTTACAGTGGGAGGAGGCGGTCAAACTGACGCCTCCTCCTGCCCGTCCTCCGTTGGTGGAGACGGCCACTTTGAAGGTCTTGCTCACGGACCCTCTCCGCCGCCTCCTTCTGCGAGACGACTTCCTCACAGAATCCGGCGCTCTCACTGACCAAACGAAACGCAACAATGCAAGCACTGTTACTTCACGTCGGTTTTCTGTTAGAGGGTGGTACTACCCCGGGCGAGCCGACCCATTCATACTGAAACCAGTAATAGCTTCAGCGTGGCTGTACCACCTACAAAAAGTTTGTATAACCTTTGCTTACTAACCAAAAATATGCACAGTTCTTACAAAATCAATTTTAATATTATGTAGTAAGTCATATAACGTTAATCGCTTACGACTTGAACCCAGTTTACCAACAATGCTTTTAACATTTTATTGCGTTTAGGTGTGAACCCGCCTTTATGCCCAATTAAATCACAATGAAGTTTGATTAACGAAACGTAACGTTCTTTGACGTAACTAGACGTACGACGTGACGCTCGACGGCTAATATTTATTGCGATCTAGAATGTTCTCATAAAAGCTATTTCTGGTATTAATTAATTTATCAAAAGGTTTGTATTAATATACACCCTCAAACTAATAACTGCAATAATATTTCGAAAGACATTTTCCATAGTAATATATTTGTTTGTATTATTTGATGTTATTATTATTTATCGTAAAAATGCAGAATAAGTGATATTAGATAAATATTATCCATATTCAAATATTTACACAATAAATATAAATTCCAATATTCGTGATGACTGTTTGGACTGTCCTACCGTTTTGGAGATTAGCCGAAATAAACAGACAGATAGAAAAAAAAAAGTTTTTTTTTTAATATTAAGTATCATATATTATATACTTTCATATTCATTAAGTAAAAATCTATTATATTAGCATTACAAACAAACGTTTCAATTTTATTTATTTATATATAAAACTACTTAACTTCTATAACCAACCCTTCTCATCTCAACTTACCTGTGTTAAATTTTATAAACACTACTTATCCCTTATTGGAAAATGTAAGTATGTATAGTTTAGATAAGACTATTAGAGGCCTGTATTAGCCGCCATAAGTCTCGACCACATTGTTAATTGCAATATAAAACTTAACAGTAATAAAACATTGTCCGTAGCATATATGGATAATGAAGGTTTCTATTAGGTAATAATAGAAATTTTAGAATTAGAATCGTACCAGCAGTTCTGAAGATTCTAAATTCAACAATCATACATACAAACCCTAGTTCTTTGTAAAAGTAGTATCTAGATATACATAATATAATTATATTAACAAACAAGACTATTTTAAAAACTTGGTCCGTTTAAAAAGTTTAATCGCTTTTAATAGTTTTAAAAGAACTTTTCTCAGATGACTTGAACGAAGATGAAAGCAACATATAGGGTCTATATCATTAAAATCAACTCAAGGAAACACATATTTTAATTTTAAGTCTACTCAGCTTAATACTGTTTATAGGAAAGTCAAGAGATAACGCTTTTTGTTTCAACTGACTACGCTATTCGTCTGACGGGCCTTCACAGCTTTACCGGACTACGGAAATGAGGCTCAATTAGTTGATTTTCAAAAGAGGCATGTTGCACCTTATTAACAGTTGCTTTTCGCCTAGCCAGCTCTGTGTGGTTCTCTTCCGTATTGATGAAGCAAACAAGCCTCCAACTATGCCACTTCCCAACTTCGTACACAAAGACGATATATTCGTCCAAATAGCGTACAGAGTTGGGCATAGCTAGTTAATTAGTATTATTGAAGTTATACTTCTTTTGGCGCGTTAAGGAAACATGATGAGCGTAAATTGTTACGAGGCGCGCGCACACCGTCTCGGAAAACGAACACCCCGAAGTTAGCTATAGTCAACATTTTGTTTCTTTGTATTTGTTGTTTGTATTTCTTTGTATTAAAACTTTCAATGTATTAAATACCTTTTTTCTATTGTTAGCTTTGTTTTTTCTACAAACGTAGAATAAGGCGAGAGATAAAATTTTTGAAAAGATTTTTATCTTGTTACTCCAAAGAAGTATAACTTGTAACGCGTCTACATAAGTACACACACACTTTTAAAAAAAATGATAATTACAGATATAAAATGCACTCAGTGAGATTTTCATTCATCATAAATAATACTATAAATGTGAATATCAGTTTGTTTGTTACGCTTTCACACCTTTACTACTCAACCGATCATACATTTATACATACATTCTACACATAGGTAGGAAATATATAGGTATGTTAAAGAGATGTACTCGATCGAGTTTCATGCCAGTTCTTCTCGGTGACTGGGTTGTTTTCCGAATTGGTGGTAGTTTTGACGTTCATAAATTTATTGTAGCACGGCAAAATTATTGCACTATGCCTGATGGTGAGCACAGTACAATCTAAATACAATTGCGACCACCGAGTGACACACTAAAAGCTGGATATGCACAGGCTGACCCCGAAACGCGACCTACAGAAGCGAATCACTATGACGGGTTTTTTCACCATATACATGGCGGTTGCAACCTAGTCAGGCTGTAAAACCCTACCACCCCGCTTACGCCATTACCTCGTTCGTTATTCAGCGCGGTGCAATAAGGGTGCAATAATGTATTTTTTATTTGATTTAATACACATTATTAAAAATATAGAAAAAATATAGTGTACCATTCATGAAAAATCACTGTCCCATGTTAATATGAGCGAAGCTGCGAGAAAAACGAATTAAACTACAATTGTTAAGGGCTTAGTCAAGAATTAAAATGAATAATGTTTCGTTTAATTTTAAATATGGATTCCAATTTACAAGTTATAGTTGAATTATTTGATCAATTTCCAGTAAATTTATTGCCGATTCTGTAGGCTGTAGTTTAATTACTGTTTCTATAAAACTTTTTCAACAAGCATTCAACTCGTAAAAATGTAGTTAATATATTTGTTTCAATATATTTCGGACTAATAAAATGTTTCTACATTTATTTTGAAGATCTGTCGTTATTTTTAATTAAAGTTATTAAAAAGTGGACAACCCTTCTATATCTTCTAGCATAAATGATGTACATGATTGACTGCTAGGTATTTATATTTTTTATAGATTAACAAAAATATTGCTAAAGAATTTAGTTTCTGCCAAATCTCCGCCACCGTAGTCGGACCGAGGGGATGGGTCGGGGTACCCATCTCCTCATTGCACAGGTCCGGCGGACGAGGGGAGGTATCTGGTGTGTACTCAGTCTGCCTCTCTATCGGTAGGAGCCCAGCGGTGACCTTCCACCGGGCGGACCATTGGGGCGGCTCTACAAGGTTGATTAGCATTGTACGATCTCTTGCCGCTTCAACAATCACGGTCTGTTGGTACACAGGGTTTTAGTCCGTACGAGTCGGACATAACCCACCCTCAACCTGGGAGGGTGGCGTATACAAAAGGGATTTCCCCACGTTAATAAAAAAAAATTGTGACATTGAAAAATAATTAAATATAAAGTATTTTGGTCAATATAAATTATATACGGATGGTTCAAAGAACATTAGATACTATGATGCCAATACTGCTTCTTATAAAGTTACTCAAGATGTGTCAAATCTTTGGAACTCTATGCAATAATAATAAAGCAATATTGATTAATCAAGACAATCGTTATTTATACAGTTACTGTTACAACTGTAGTACTGTAGTACTGTTACAACTTTATGTTGAGGTGTATAAAAACTTTAAGACGCAACAAAACGTGATACAATATCTGATGGTCTTATATGAAAGCAATACTAGCATATTATCGTACAGAAATATTTATAGGGTGTTTAGAAAAATGCACCGGGATAGTCAGTGCTTTAGCTTAATTCTCAGTAATAGCAACCTGTTAGTGTCCGACCTCGAATTACAACTCTGTTCGGGGTTGGTTATGGTTATTTACACAGAGCAAAACCCACTTAAGATTAATTGTATTATACCTTATTTTAACGCGTAATAATATTGATATGATAATCAAAAATATTTTATGCATTGTCAACTCTGAGAAGGCTTATGAACATTAAAATTACATCACAGTAGAGAGAGTAAACATCATAGAAAAGAGCTGGCAAAAAATCTGCTATATTTCTTTGTTCACACTACACAAGTAATTATTCACAGGCATTCATTATTATTTTAAGTAGATCTATATAATATACATAATAATCTTATAACAGTAAAACCTCCATGACACGGTGCTTGAACTAAAAAGCAGGCAAATCAGTAATCTTATTGTAGAACCTATTACCCAAAAAACTAGTCTAATTGAGCCTAAAACATTATCCATTTAAGACATAATACAAAATGTACGTAAGGAGAGAGTGGCATTATAATTTCCCAATTATCGCAAAACGCTTAGAAACCATTCCAGTTAAGTACAGTGAAATTTAAAGGCCGGCAGTAACAAATGGGAGCCCTTAAGTGTTATTCGGAGACGTAATAGTACCGTGACCAATATACTGCAGATAATTATCGGCAGTTGCCTCTGGAAATTTCGTAACAAATTATCAAAAATAAGTCAACAAAGGAAATCAAATCCTGTCTTAGTAAAACTTTTTACAGTTAGAGATTCTTTAGATTTATATAGTTATATATACCTATATATAGTTATATATATATATATATAGTTATATAATAGTTTTATATACCTTTCCCTTGTGTTCATATAGGTTTGCATAACAATTTTCACGACGATCGAGACAGTTGAACGGTACAAACATTGATGTGCTATTGCACCACCTAGTGGGCAGTTACAAAAATAATAAAATATTAGTATTAAAAACTTCTACGTGGAAAACACTCAGATATACCAAATTTTATAGTTATTAATTATACAATGTTAGATTTTATAGATCGCAGATACATCTTAAAGTTTGTAAGGTTTTAGGGGGTAATATCTAGAACTACTGTACCGATTTGAAAAACTCTTTCAGTGTCACATAGCTCATTTATCGAGGAAGGCTATATATCATCACGCTAAGATCTATCGGAGCACCAATGGTTAAAGTTTGTTCTAAGACTTACAAAAGTATAGACACAAACGTAATAAACTTAGGAGCAATTTCAGAGTATACTCTAGGGTACATATCAATACGGAATATATTAAGCAAGGAGCTGTTAGGTAGGCGATTTGGATAGTTTATGGGTGGTTTTCTTTGTTGTTGTTGGATTTATTTATTGACTAGGCTTGTTTTTGGATTTCGTACTTACCTTTGCACCTGACTTCGCTTGCTTTTGACTCGGACGTGGATTCTTTTTACTTTGACCTGGCTTTGTTTTTGGATTGTTGTTTTCTTGCACTTTGACGGACTTGGCACGTTGTTGGGACTGCGCTCACTCGCCTCTTGGTTTACTGGGTGATCCTAGGGTCTCCAGTGAACCATGAGCGCAAAAAGAGTGACCAAGAAGCGCGTCAGCGTGACGGAAAGAATATTTGACTCCGACACGGAAGTGGAGGAGCGGGAGGCTCCTAAAGTGAGCACGAACCGCAGGGGGACTGCTAGGAACCTCGGGAGTGGACGTGGGGTCTTGGGGGAGGCAGACGGGTCTTTTGACCGGGCCTTGGCTGGTATGGTAACAAGGGCGAGTTCAGCCGCCGGCTCTGTTACCGGCTCGGCTGTTAGTTCTGCGGCTGGATCTAAGGCCAACTCCAAGGCCGGGTCGGCGGCTAACTCGGACGCAGAGCTGGAGCTTCCTAGGGGTATCCTGGATGTGTATGCCCTGGACGCTCAGAGGCTCCAAGCTCTCGCTGGATCAAAGATCGCGAGCATCTTTGAGACAGCGAAGAAGTCGAACAACCTGTCAGGCCCTTGCATTAAGGTCTTGAAAGACGCCGCTAGGACCCTGCAGGAGGTTGTGGAGGCCCTTTCCGAGCGCACGGAGGGGGAAGAGACGAGGAAGCTCCAAAGGGAGACAAAAAACCTCCGCCGTCAGGTGGAGGATTTAAAAGCGGAAATTAAGGCATGGAAGCAGGAGGCAAATGCCAAGAAGCAGATGCCTCCACCTCCCCCTCCCATGCCGGCACCGGCAGAGCCTGTATGGGAGCAGACTCTTGCCGATGCGGTGTCCCGCATTGAAAGATCTCTCCAGACGTCGTTCAGCAACATGCTGAATGCACGTCTGGAGAGCTTGGAGGGTCGCCTCCCTCCAGAGGCGCCCATGCGCCCGCCGCTGGCGGCAGATAGAAAGAACCGGCCTCGACGATTCGGTGTCACGCGATGAGGTCCTGGCGGTCGTGGCTGCCAAGACTAAGTGCGAGGTGAACCTCATAAAGGCTGGGGAGATCAAGCCTAACTGGGGGGGGTTGGGGGCCATCCATTTGACCCTCCCCGCGGCGGCGGCTAGAGAGCTTGTCCAGGTAGACAAGCTCCTTATTGGCTGGAGCGTAGTGCGGGTGCAGCTGCTGGACGAGAAGCCCATGCGCTGCTTTAAGTGCATGGGCATGGGGCATACCCGCCCCATGTGCCCCTCCTCGTCCAGCAGAGGCGATGGGTGCTACCGCTGCGGCGCTGCGGGCCACAAAGCGGCTGACTGCAAAGTGGAGGTGGCTCGCTGCGCCGTATGCGCGGATGCTGGGAGGCCATCAGGGCACGTCATGGGGAGCCGTAACTGTAGGCCCCCCAAAGCTAAAGGTAGGCCCTTCCCGGTAGTGGGAGCAGGTCCCGTGGTAGCAGCCGTCAGGCAGGAGGAAGTTGCAATGGACCAGTGATGGCGCACACCAATTGCAACTTCCTCCAGACGAACCTGAACCACTCCGCCGCTGCACAAGATCTCTTTGTGCAGTCAGTGGCGGAGTGGGGCATCGGGCTCGCGGTCGCTGCGGAGCCTTATTACGTTCCCTCCCAGCCGCAATGGGCTGGGGATCGCGATGGCTCCGTGGTGATCATGGCTGGTTCAGGTTCGTCCCTGGTGGTTAGGGAGCGGAGCGCAGGTTTCGTGGCAGCCGTCTGGGGAGAGTACGCCATTGTGGGGGCATACTTCTCCCCTAACAGACCCCTGCGGGAGTTCGATGCTTATCTCGACTCCTTGCAGGGGGCGGTAAGGCGGTTGTCGCCGCTCCCTGTGGTCGTCCTGGGCGACTTAAACGCCAAGTCCAGGACCTGGGGAGCGGCAGCCACGGACCTGCGGGGCATGGCTGTTGAGGAGTGGGCAGCCGAATTGGGGCTGTCCCTCCTCAACCAGGGGAACGCCCACACGTGTGTGCGACATAACGGTGGGTCGGTGGTAGACGTCACTTTCGCCACCCCGTCTGTCGCACACCGTGTCCGGGGGTGGAGGGTGCTTGAAGAGGTGGAGACCCTATCGGACCACAGGTACATTAGGTTCGAGGTCTCCACCTCTCAAGCGGGTACTGGTACCCGCCCCCGGAGGGGCGCGAGGTTCCCTTGTTGGGCGGTGAGCCGCCTCAACCGAGAATTAGCGGAAGAGGCGGCCATCGTCCAGGCCTGGGCCATGCCCCCTCCCACAAGGGAAGACGTCGACGCGTCTGCAGCCCGCCTCCGTGGTGCCCTCACGGAGGTTTGCGACGCGTCGATGCCGCGGAGCGTGCACCGCCCAACAAACAAGAGGGCGGTGTACTGGTGGTCGCCGGAGTTCGCAGATAGCACTCTGTGAAGCACTCTGTTTAAGTGTGCTGCGTGGGAGGGGCAGCGCCGCATTCTGGCTGCGGCGGTGGGGAATGTAGGGGGGAATTTGTCGCTGCCCAACGTGGTTTTGGCCATGCTCGGCAGCGAACAGGCTTGGCGAGCGATGGCCTCCTTCTGCGAGGAGGTCATCTCGCAGAAGGAGGCGGCGGAGAGGGCCCGCGAGGTAGACCCTCTAAGTGGCCCTCTCCGCCAACGGAGGACCGGCGGGA
>MU159375.1:21744-61210 GCA_015888305.1 Antheraea pernyi | reverse complement strand
GGTAGTGGATGGGACGGGAGTGGGGCTCCCTGACGTTCCGGATGGTGCAGGTACTCACCGGGCACGGTTGCTTCGGATGGTACCTGCACCATATCGCACGCAGGGAGCCGACCGCCGCATGTCACGAGTGCGGCGCTGATGAGGACACCGCGCAGCACACTCTGTCCGAGTGTGCTGCGTGGGAGGGGCAGCGCCGCATTCTGGCTGCGGCGGTGGGGAATGTAGGAGGGAATTTGTCGCTGCCGAGCGTGGTTTTGGCCATGCTCGGCAGCGAACATGCTTGGCGAGCGATGGCCTCCTTCTGCGAGGAGGTCATCTCGCAGAAGGAGGCGGCGGAGAGGGCCCGCGAGGTAGACCCTCTAAGTGGCCCTCTCCGCCAACGGAGGACCGGCGGGAGGAGGCGGCGCTTTGCCCAACTCCTCCCGCCACCGTAGCCGGACCTGAGGGGATGGGCCGGGGGGCCCATCTCCTCATTGCACAGGTTCGGCGGACGAGGGGGGGCAGCCGGTGTGTACCCGGTTGCCTCTCTATAGGTAGGAGCCCGGCGGTCACCTTCCGCCGGGAGGACCGTTGGGGCGGCTCTTCAAGGGGAGAAGCATAGATCGATCCCTTGCCGCCCCAACAATGCGGTCGGACGGTACACCGTGGGGTTTTAGTCCGTGCGAGTCGGACATAACCCACCCTCTCCTCAGATGTAATATCAATATTCACACCATTTATACACGTATCGTTTTTCACACAATCCATCCAAAGCTTCGGTCTTCTTGTACTTCCTACAGTCAGTTCACGTTCGTACTCAAAACTTTTCTAGTTACATGACTGTCATCTCTCCTCATGCTACTCTACGAGTTAGTAACCTACGATAATAAAACGAACAATATTTTTTTTTGTTTTGTTCATGCCGCTCCCACTTTCACTTTCAAGTGAAATTAAGTCACCCGACGGTCGTTGACACTGTGTTTTAACATAGACGCGTACAGGATTACGATTAAGTTTTGTATTTTTCTAGATAATTAGGTCAAATATTATGCACCTATTTTTTAATTGTTTTAGAACGAGAATCGAGGTCAGAGTATCCTCTATAAATATTGCTACTGCCTAAGCTTTCAGCCTGTATATATAATAGCTCTTTTGTTTGCAGCTTCGACCGCGTTAATAAAGAATTGACCTATCGCTAAGAAGCAAAATCTACCTTTTTTAATATACCTGGATGAATAATAACAAACAAACAACCTCACTTTATAGATAATATTAGTTAGGATTAGGATGTGAATGTTACTTAAATACTCAACTGATCATCATAAAATTTTGCATACTCGTTATTAGAAGTACAGGAAAGGACCTTATATCTAGAACAAGTGTACTATTCTCGTGGGATAGATTAAATCTGCATCAATGCAAACGAAACCACGGGCAAAATCTGGTTTACAATATTAGTAAAGATGGTAAATAATTATCATAAATTCTCCCAATTCGTGAAATGTATATAAGTATAGAAACATTCGAGTTTACTTAGTAAGTTCTACAATATAGCTTAGTACAAATAATTATTATATTATTTTCTTCTTTCAAAATCACTTTACTCGGGCTATTTACTCAAGCGTTTCTTTCTGTGATATTCTCTCCTTAGATTTTTATTACTTGTATTCAAGGTCTCATATAAATTACCCGAATTTACGATGGATAACAAATTCCATCGTTAAGAGCATTACTTAATTCATTGCTTTATTGGATATCGTTAACTTACCTAAATAACTTAACGCTGTATCAACATTTAAGTTATAAAGCTAACATAAAAGTTTTATTAGCACGTGAACATTTAATATTTCGGCATTTACATTTGTGGCGTTTACGGTACACATGTTCGTTCACGAATAATCCAAATGTAAAATTAAAAAGTTACAGTTGACTGACTTTTAATTAACTAAGGCTGTAATGAATTGAAGTTTAAATTGAATAAACCTTTATTATAAATGATTTATTGTGTATCTGAGGACGAATAATATTCAGAATCAAAAATACTTTATTCAATTTAGGCAATAAACATGTAAAATATCACTGGTTCGGAAAACAACCCAGTTATCTAGA
The DNA here is from genome assembly GCA_015888305.1 of Antheraea pernyi. NCBI lineage: Eukaryota > Metazoa > Arthropoda > Insecta > Lepidoptera > Saturniidae > Antheraea > Antheraea pernyi. Next base: position 59,122 of record MU159375.1, on the reverse strand, counting down.
AGAGCCGACGAGAAACTCGATCTGGTTCATCTTTTCTATTACTACAATACAAGTCCATTTTTTTTTGACAATTTATTTAGGGGATACACAGAGAGGAGTATCGTTTCCAGCTATCTCTACCCCTCAGGTAAATGATCTGCCCAAACTCTTTTACGTAAAAACCTGCTTGACATGATGCTTGAACTGAACTAAAAACTATATCCTAAATCTATGATACAGGTGACCATAATGTTACCGTTTTATATATTTAAAGAAACTTACGTCTTTATATATAAATTTCTTCTGTGCATGTGTATGTCACTGAAATCCTCCTAAACGGCTGGACCGATTTTGATGAAATTTTGTGTGCATGTTCCAGTGCATTTGAGAATTGTTTAGATTTACAATTGTACCCCGTAGGTGGCGCTGCAGTTGAATTTTATTATTTTTGATAATCAAAGCAGGACGGCGGCCGCCTGATCCGCTAGTACACTATAAAATACATACCCATAGTATATATCTCTCACACACGTGCACATATATACACATTGTGCGAGGGTTTTGTTTTTTTCCCTCATCGAACTGAATCGAATAGTTTTAGTTCGTTTCATTCAGATATACACGTATTCATTGGTGAATCATGCAATTTTCATTGCATGGTTCACAAATGTATATATGTATGAATAACTTAGAATAGTTTAGCTAGGACAGACGCGTCTTTTTACGGTAACAGCCCAAGCCGAGGTGTGCGTGCACCCTTGTGTATGTTACCTAAAACCAAAAATCGGTTGTGTGCCTTAAGCGCCAACCTTAGTAGTCCGGTGAAGCTGTGAAGACCCTGCCAGGTCAATAGCGTAGTCAGTTCGATAAAAAAAAGGCAACAACCGTCAAGTTTATCTTTTTCAGGTACACCTCGCGCGAATACAATCAAACAGTTTTTGTTGCATCGGTAGCGGTAAAATGGTAGCTGCCAATAAATTCCAATTCTAAAGTAAAGTTCACCTTAATACTTAATGATGGATTTCCGCAAAGTAAATCATTCTACAATGAAATGTTATAATAGCCTTATATATCACAATAAATTATTACTTTCACCGTACTCATGTAAATAATATATAAATATATCTAAGGTTTAATCAAATCCAAACTATAAGTTAAGTACTCTTTCCTCGGAACCCTTTGTTTGCGACTTAGCTCATACGCCATAAAAAAGCAGTCACGTTTATACTGCAGACGCAGCTGTAACGTTTACGGCTTATAAAGACGGCGCGGCAGATTCTCACACATTGTCAAGGTCGGACAAAAAGGTGAAAGTATATGTAACAACACGTGGCACCGTCGTTTCGGAGTTCAAGATATATTACAGTGAAACTTCTTATGGGAGAGCTTTGAATTTCTTTTGTGTGATGAAAGGTGATAACGGATAAACACTGCGTCGGGAAGGGTTGAAAATACCGGTTCTTGCCCGCTTGCCGATGTTAAGCAACGTCGGACGCGGTCGTTATTTAGATGGGTGACCGCCTGCAAGCATCGCGTGACGTTGGGTTTTTCTTGTATTCTTTTAGTTAAAGTGTTTCTCTGTAATACAAAAGATTCACTTCTATTGTGTATCTTTAAGATACAGTCTGTTTTGTTTTAATTTGCTTGTTTTTAAATATGCAAGTATGGTTTTTCGTGTTGGCGCTATGTATACATTCTTTTGTAAAAGAGGTTATCAAATAAATTTCATTTTCAGTTTTGTATTATTATTAATTACAGCCAAAACCTTTTATGACGACATCGTTTAGAAAAACATACCGGTTATATTGACTCAGAACAAAGGTCCCGGCTGAATGCTGTATCTCGAAAACATCAGCGGTTGTTACGACTATCGGTTTTTACGAGTAAATATGAGTACTTACTCCCTTCGATGGTGTCATCAGAGATAGTGACTGTAGTAATATTCCGCGAATTTCTAAGTGACAAACATTTGAATCTACATTTTGAAGTTTGTCAAAAAATTGTATTTATATACGCGTAACGATCAAATAACATGTGAAATGAAATCGGTGACAAATGAGTTGAATTTTTTTGCGGTCAAGCAGGGGTCTAACCGAAAAAATAACCTTTGAATTCCCAAGAGCGCGATTTCGTTTCATACCTGATTTAAGTTAGCTTTCCTATGAAATATGACATGCATTTTTCATGTGGGAGGGGCGGCTTGTGACACAAGTAATAATAAATGTTTATGTTTGTGTTTGTAAATATATTTTTAGATTTTATATCTCACTGGATTTTATGTTGTTTTTATATTCTAATACATATATGAGGTTAATCATACTTTATTTAAATATTTATTTTATGATTTTTGGGCTTTGACCCCGTCTTTGATACAAATGTTCACATTTCTGTGACTCTCCTCCAACCTATGTGTAAAGTCACAGATTATGTAATTGTTGAATGACAATTTATAATGTAATTATATATATTCTTCGATAAATGAGCTTATCTAACAGTGTAAGTATTTTTCAAATTGGACCAGTAGTTCCTTTAGCCGTTAGCGAGTTCAACCAAACAAACAAATCCTCCAGCTTTATAATATTAGTATAGATTTCTATTTTTAAAATAAAATCAACAAAAAGTCAAATATTTTACATTGTTGTTACTATTGAAATTTAAGAGTTAAGATTTATACATATCACGTCATGACTCGCCCCTTTGTCACGCAATGTCACAATTTGCTGACCCTCCTTCGTACCGCATGACGTGCTTTATGACTCCCATCATAAGGCAATTGTGTAAAAGCTGGCAACTCTTAAAAGTAATTTTAACAACATAATATAACGAACAAAAAGTATCGCACTTACATTTTAATATATCAATTTATAAGTCAAACCGTGTACGAAATAGTTTAAAGTGTAGCTAATTTATAATATTAGTGACAAAATAGAACACTAAGTTATGCACGCGACTTCTTCTTCTTCTTTCATAGGAACTAAGCTCTTTGTAGTGAATTATTGTGATTTGTTTCATTAATTATAACATTATCATTAATCTGTAACTCTTATCTATAACATTTCTATTAATTTTAAGTTAGCTCTGTTAAAGCAGCGTAAAAAATACTCCGAAAAATCCTTTATATGTTTGTAGAAATTTAATCAAAATTGATCCAGCAGTATAGGATTTTTTTTAATTGTAGCACGGCAATATGACTGCACTGTGCCTGATGGTAAGCACAGTACAATCCAAAAACATTGGTGACCGCCGAGTGACACATTGTCCATCGCCGGTCGCCGCTGTCATGCCGGCTTGTGAAAAGCTGGGTGTCTCAAGTCTTAGATGTTATTCGACACCTCTTACACCCCCAAGATTTATGAGAAATTATCCCCCACAAACAATAACCATTTTAATTATAATTATATGTACACAATTTACGCCTTCATACCTTTCAAGTTTTATGAGTAATTAGTATAAACAATCATTTGAAAATAATTAATGTTTAACAAGCTAAAAGAACAATATGTATTTCCGACAATAAAGATCATAAATAAATGAATATTTAATCTTGTGTATACTATACTGTAACATTGAAAACATATATGAATATACAAGAGTTTCTAACGATGAGTTCTCTTTGTAAAGAAATTTTTAAGTTGTGCATAACCGATGACCCATTGTTATTACAATGATAAATGATCTATTTTATTAATGACAAGGAAACTATTCAGCACTTTTGCCACAGTTTACGAGATAAATTATTTACGTGTTTATTAATTACATCAATTTTGACAGCCGCCTGACTACTTTGTAGGTAGGAGCCACGCTATAGCTGTTATTGGTCTCAACATGAATGGGTCGGCTCGCCCGGGTAGTAGTAGCTTTCACAGAAACGCCGACGTCAAGTAACAATGCTTGCATTGTTGCGTTTCGTTCGGATAGTGAGAGCGTCGGAGATACACTAAACCACCCATTCATGCTGAAACCAGTAATAGCTTCAGCGTGGCTCTACCACCAGTCTATAACATATAACCATAAAATCCGATATAGATTTCTTAAAAGTAATATAAGATATTTACGACTGTTCTTACAACGTTAACACTGAATTCAAATTACTATAATAATGATAAATCTTTTTAAAAAAGCATTACGTATGAAGTGTCCGCAATAAAATATTTAGCTAACTCGAAAACACCACTCTAGTTCGAAGTGACTTATTGCTAATAATACTTATGTCTGTATATTCATAACCGGGATACTATCGCGAAATTAGAACGATAATATTTTTGTTTCTATTTTAATGTTTTACGATCAATAAATAAATGTTCTATTTTATTATGACATAAATCGCACGTTCAAATGTAATAACCAATGATATTATAGGTGAAAAGCTGTAGATACGTTTACCTACACGATATTTTGACAGAACAAATGCCACGATAACGCACACATACGTAATTTAATATCGTAACGCCACACTGCCTTAAATAAAATGTGACAATAAGATGGCATATTCTTAATATTGGTACTGAAAAAGAAATAATAATAAGTTGCTTAGATCTGCCCGTCAAAAATAAAAAATAATCAAACCAGAGGGGACATCTTGCTTTGTTATTTTGACATCTATCATTTCTTAGCGTAATATATTTTGCTTTCGTAATATATTGTATATTTGAAAAGTATTAATTAATTCATGGCAATAGTAAAACGAATGATACGTGAATAAATAAACTGTAAGAAGTTTGGTTGCATAATTTGTACAATATCTCATAACACAGAGCGCCGGATAACCCACCTCCCCTCCACCTCCGCCTACCCCACTCTCCCTCCCCCAAACACGGGTGGCAACGGACTTGCAACTCTTCTGGTGTTACAAGTGTCTATGGACGTTGGTGATTACTTAACATAAGGTGACCCACCTGTTCGTCTGCCTCATATGATATATAAAAAAAAACCTTTGCCATAGTTTTGAGACATGCTTCCATTGACGCATCTATAGTTTTTTACTTCTAATATCATTGGAAATAACTATGGAACAGTCAATAACTCGTTCAATAATACCGTTCTTTTCATTGAAAACAAGAATAATCTGTATAAATAAAAATCGATTGCCGATTGTATGTAAGTAGTCCGGCGAAGCTGTAAAGACCTTGCTAAGTCAATAGCATAGTCATTTCGAGAAAAAAAAGTGTATATAAACGCATCATTTCAAAACAATTGCACCCACTTGGCTAACTCTTTATTATTGTATTTGTCATTGCCAGGACAAGGTTTATTTGAAAGAAAGTGTTTTAAACACGCTAAGCCTTTAGAGTGGTAGTTACTCAGGCGGAGTTAGAAAAATCCCCATGCTATGGTTTCTTCAAAATATTTTCCTTCATATAAAGCTCCGACGTAATTACTAGGATTCTTTCTGCTTGTATTTATATTCGGGCGATCTATGATGGGTCTGTTTTCCGGCGGCCGGGCGTGAAGGGGCGCTATCCCTCTGAGATGAGGGGCAGAAAGCAGAAAAACCAGGACAATCTTATATAGACCCCAACCCCGAGAACTCATCATTACGATGAACGACAGTACTACGGAAGCATAGATACATATGCCCGTAAACAACAGACCCGATCGTTGATACGATCGGAGAATAAGCTACCGCTAGAGGGGTTTCCCTGACGGGTTTTCCCCGCCCGCTCTGAACAGAGCGAGCGAGAAGAGCCCGGCTGGCTGGCTGGCTAGGATTCTTATATACATCCGTCGACGCAGTGTGCCAACACGCTATCAACTAAGTCATATCTCCATATAAAAAAGTGAGTGAGCAAGTGAGTTAGAAGACAATTGGTAGATTTCCAAAATATTAACATAACAGATTAAGGTTCAATTGTTCAATTGGCATTTCGTTCTATTACATGGTCATATCGTATAAGGAAGATTAAATTTCATTTTCTTTACTACAGGCATATGAAGTCGGACGGGCAGTTAGTCGTTAATAATCTAAAACAAAAGAGACGCGACTGCAAAAAAATACATTTCTTTAGTAACATTAATGAACACACTATTAAGTTGATTTTCGAGTAAGAAAAAAACTTTTTTTATACCGTCTCTCATTTTTTCATTCACAGACGTTATTTTTAATTACTACATATGTTCTAAGATATTTAAATATATGCTCTATATTTAAAATTGACCTAGGCAGGTCATGTAGCCCATGTCAAATGAATGATGGGCAAAACAGGTCACAATATGGAAAGACCCAAAGGGGAAAAGGTGAGAAGGTAAGCCACAAGATCACTAGTTGATGACATATATAATGTAGCGGGCAGAGACTGTATGTATGTAGAAAGCGACGTACTTATGGGTATATTTGGAGGAGGCCTACCCGAGAAGAGGCCACGACTTTACTTTAATTCATATATTTGTATTATTATTTATTCTTTATAAGTTTAAGTCGAGGGATAAATAAGGTTCAAAACATGTTACTGCTACAAGTAAGACGAATATACCGGCAACTCATATGTTAAAAGTAACACCCATCAAGCGCTTACTCCACAGAGCGTGTTAATGAAATAGACAGACTTACATAAGCCCGAAAGCCTAGATATTTATTTGTTCAAATATTATTCTAGGCAAAAGCAATATTAATGAACAAGTATTATTATTTTAGAAATATGGCAATAATACAGAACTTACCCACGTCCTGCAGATTCATAGAGAGAAATTGCTATACTTAATACCGTTAGACCTATAAGACTTAACAGATGATTGGCACTACTGATATTACTGTCATTCACTAAACCAATATCTAGGTTAAGTTAATAGAAATAGGTCCATTACATTACATATATGTTCACCTGATGTTACAGGACGATGTAGTCTAAGATGGTATAAGTGCTAAGTCCAGCGTCAAACTGGCTTTCAACTTTACCATTTTTTTTCCATGGGGAAATTCTTAACGGATATTCATCCCGCCCGGCAGCAGAGGATGGATATGCCCGAGTCGCATGGATTAGAACCCTATGGTATCTTCCTACACCTTTTGGCCGGGGGAGCAGGGACTGTCTAATCGACACCACGTCTGCTCCTACGATAAGTGTTGTCTCCTCCTAAAGGGCCCCAACTGCGGCCTGAGGGGTCAAGATGGTAGACCCCTCAAGGGGGAGTGGGTGTTAGACACCCCCTGACGAACTGTGGGAGTCGCATCGGCACAATGCATTTCCACTACACGGGCCTGTGCAGTTTTTTTGCAGTTGATTTCAAAGGGCATGTAAGGCATGTCACGTCAGTCATATTAAAAATATTGAAAAGATAATTGGAACGTAAGAAGGATGAAGGATGTCAGAAACGTCTTTTTCATTTACATGTGTGTATATGTTGTGTAAAATTCAAGCAGTAGTGTGAGTAATGTATATTTTAATTGATTTAATATATTTCTAATGCATTTTATATAAAAAATAGCTTTCTTCACTTCTCTGCCATATAAACTTTAACTATGCTAAATTACAAGTTCACCGGTCGCGCAATTCTCTTAAAAAGTTTAACAATCTTTTGGCTTCACGTATCAATATATAAGATAAAAATCAATATTTGTATGTTTGTCCACTATGCATGCCAAAGCTACTGAACAGATTATGATAATAATTTAGACGGGTATTCTGTGGACGCTCGAAAGTGTTCCTGGCTCAAAAAATCTATATATATAAATACGTTTTTTTAAATATATTAATGAAATCGTTTGCCTTCAAGAAAGCTTTTTCTTCTTATTGAAACTTTTCGACATTGTTTTGACATGTTTGACATATTTCAATAAAACATCAGTTATCACAATTAATCAATTCCATTTGTATCAATGTCATTGTTTAGGAATTTATGTAGTTCTAGCATGGATACGAGGACATAGTGTGATCCAGGGCAATGAAGCTGTTGATCTTATTGCTAAAGAAGCTTGGATAGCTGGGTATTTTGATTAATATAAAACCTATGTTCGGGATTTATCCTCCACAAAGAAGACTGCCAACCCAATTACTGATAAATCTTGTGCTTCCATTTAGGTTAACATTCCGGGAAAGTCATGGCTTTATGAGTTTCGTGACTGTTACAAACTTGCTGCATCTACTATCTGTAGAGATATGCTCTTCACCAGTCCATCTTGCAGAGCTCAGAATCGGGGACAACTCGATATGTGAATGTGGGTTGGATGAAAGCACTCTAGAACACATTTTTTGCAATTGCCCCAATTTAGTATTGTATGATATTTTACTTAAAAATACGTTTACGTTCCTCAGATTTTTCCAAACGCACAAAGGTGTGTATTTTCTCCTTTTACCAATACTCTGGCTAACTTTATAAGTTTTAACAAAATTAAACTTTAACATAACACAATAACTAACGGTAATTATTATGTTAATATATATTTATTTGAGGCATAATGTCGGTAAGTGTTGAGTTTATCTTTGTCTATTTCAGTGGCCTAATCTGGAAAAACTAAATTATATAAAAAAAATTAATACTAACTATAAAGTGACTCTCCTATGACAGACTGTTATAGTGGCAGCATGTTATTTGATGGAGTTTGAACATAAAAACTATAAGCCGGTAAAATTATTGTGTTGTTGCGAGGATAGTAAATGGGGCGCGGAGGTGAGAGCCAGAGGAGCAAACCAATACCTGGAAGATATTTCTTGCCAATATATATAGGATAGTTGGGAATCACAATTGGACTCGGTATGTGTCGCTATAGTCGGGTTCTATGTTTTTTTTAAGATTTTTCGCGTCTGGAAATAAAAATGGAAACGGTAATAACCAATTTGGCGCAGACGAAGTTGCGCGGGTCAGCTAGTTTTCGTATAAAAACTACTATTACGAATATAACAAAAAAACATTTGATTTTTGTTTGCAATCGATAAAATCAAAAAATACTTAATCGATTTTAAAAAGCCGTTCTTCACCTTTAGAAAGTTAAACTATCGGCGAATAACATGCGTTTATTTTTATTTTTTTTTAATTTAAATAAAAACGACTGAAGATGTGAGTAAACGCTAGTATATAATCCATTCCATACTTTTAATCCATTAAAAAAATGTCGTAAATAATAAGTATGAAGTTATTACACTAAATAAAATACATTTTAAATTCAACTAACTGTGCCCACGGCTTCCTACGCGTCTCTATTCAGTAATAATTTTATGAGTTATTTTAGTAATATTTTATGATTTCCAAAAGTATTATTGAAATGTCTACATCCTATCAAAATGTTGTATATGTTTGAGAAATGTGGTACATAATTTTGAAATAAATACTTTTTTTAATAAAATAAGGCCGCAGTAAATATTACTTAAACAACATAGTGATTAGAGAATTCAAAAGAAATCGTCTATAAATAACATAAAAGTGCTCCTGTTTTGAATGTTTCCGGTTGAGAGACAGTCAAAGATATGTAATTCCTAAGAACATTTTCTCCGATAATAAAGAGAGGTTAAAAGGAAATTGAAAAAAGGAACGAGAATGGCGAATCTGTCATAGTTTATTTCCTACACATGCTTATTTCGAAAGCTATGGGTCACAAATCACTGTACCTTAAGTAGATACAAATAATGCTAACTAGAAATATTATAAATGTGAATATGTGTTTGTTTGTTACGCTTAACTACCCAACTGGTAATTATAAAATCTTGCATACACGATACCAGCACGGGTACAGAAAAAGTCATTGGGTATTTTTAATCCAGATAAATGGTACTCCAGGAATATGTTAGTTTTTAATAAAAAAAACAATATACCAGGTGAAATGTTAAACAATCGCAGTATTCTAGGATATAATACTTCATGGTCACATTTGACATATAAAATAATAATATCAAAACAAATATTAATAAAGAACAAAGAGAACCTTAGTTAAAGTTTTTTCTAAGACTTTCAAAAGTATACACACAAACCTAGGTGCAATGACCAAATCTTCTTTAAATCTAGCGCCCAAAGCTGTAAGGAGCGACCCGGAGTTAATAACCTTCGATAATAAAGCGGACGATAAACCCTTTTGTTTTGTTCATGACGTTCCCAAGTTCACTTTCAAGTAAAAGTGAAATCACCCGACGGTCATTGACACTGTATTTTAACATAGAAGCGTAGAAGATTGCGTATAATTTTTGTATTTTTCTAAATCGTTAGGTCAAATTTTAAGCACCTATTTTTTTAATTGATTTAGGATGAGAATCGAGTGCAGACTATTCTTATATTACTACTGTCTAAACTTTCACTCTGTATAATTGTATAAACATGTATATACAAACCCATTGCATTTTATTATATCAATCGACGTCTTTACATTAGCCCGGGGTCCAGGTGCTTATTATTGTTCTATCCATGCCGAAGCCTTAAAAAATATTACCTTCATTTTGAAATAATGTAGTTGGAATGAATAAAATCCTCTCATAAATTTCATATGTTACCCCATACTAGTATATATAAGTTGAGTTTTACAATATAATATTTTACATTATTTGATTTAATGCCTTAACAAAAGATATTTCTATCTAAATATTTCACTAGCTACTAGACCCGACTTCACACGGGTACACTAACTAATAAAATGAGAACAGATCTCCCCTTTACAATATGACCATGTAATGCGATTCTAATCCTTTTAATTTTGTCAATATTTTTGAAAACCTTTGTAGCGTTCGCAATCCCTCACTATTAGATGGGGATGTATTATCCATTTTTCAGTTTTCCATACGATTTTACAAATATTTTCTTCCACACAAACCTTGATTTGGTAATTACAAATATAACACGAAAAGAATGAATACATTAGGGCCAATTTATTTATAATTATATAAGACATGCTTAAACCTTATAGATGTATATTTGTTAACACGATTTTGTCCTAATTCGGTATCTATTTTATATACTCATACTATAGACCCGACCCGTCTTCATCATCGGCCTGCAAGAGACTCACTGAAGGGCTATAGACCTCTTCCTAAAGAAAGGTATGGACGTAATCACCACACCAGCTCACGACATATTGGCGATTTCAAACTCCGAAAAATCCATATTTTCCCACATCTATTTATTGTCCTACAGGAACAAATTACAAGTTTAGATTTCCTCAAGATGTTTTCCTTCATCGTCAGTCGATAGTGTTACCCATTTAAATGATTAAATGTACGCGAATTCCGAAGAAGAGTTATTGGCGGGATCTTGGTCTGTCATGTAGTGGATTTTATTTTTTATTCATAATCTTGTGTTACTTGACTCTATATTTAAATTGGTGGTGTTTTATGTAATATAGTTTGTTTATTGTCCATAAGTGCAATGAATGGAAAATAATACCAAGGACCATGAATTCTGAGATGCCACAAAAACTCCACGGAAAGTTGTAATAAGATGGCCACCATCTTGTTAGTGCATTGAAATTATATCAAGAAACTTGTATAATCGATACTCACTTGACAATGGCAGTAATAGTCTACTAGAAGACTGGTTGCCAAAAATGGAATGAAAGAAGAACTTGTAATACTATTAACTACTCGACAATGGCATAATAGAAGACTGGTTGCCAAAAATGGAATATAATTCCGAACAATTCGTTGGTCCATGCCGGAGTTCGAATTTGAGGATATTCCACCTGTCAAATCACTCAGCCACTTTGACTTGGATGCTATGTACTAATGAAGGATGTCATAAGTATCTAAACGGCTTAAATCCATTTTTTACCGCTTTTAATATTCACATACTGTGATTTAACGCCTAGATACTGAACTGGCAAATAGACTTATCAAAAATTGATTTTACTGTCATAGAACCAGCGATTTTTCGGCTACAGCTTCACGAAATTTCTCAATTTAACTAATGGAAAGAAACTGTTTAATTGGAATAAGATTAATGTTTTGCATGTCGTGTTTAACAATTTTAGTTTGCTTTGTCACATAAAAACGGTCACTGTGATTTATATATAAAAGTGTTAGGATTGTTGTGCTCTCAATATTCTTTAGTAAACTCTATTTTAAACAACTGTCTACTATATATCATAAATATAAATGATATAATAGAAGGTTTGACGCAGACACGCTTGGTCTTCAATTTTTTGCAACATTATACATACCTCGGGTCATAAATTCTGTCACAAAATTTTAATGTAATTAACTACACACTTTTTGAAAATTATTTAAAAATATATATAAGAAATGAAAGGTAAGTAAATGTACTGCAACTATTTTATTTACATTATTCAAAATGCCCACCCCATTTTCAAATACATGCTCTTAATCGACGCGGTCAATCAACAATCGCAGTACGCACCACATTCATATCTGGTTCTGCTGTTTTAGTCAGAGATGTTTGAAGAAACTCCAAATTCTGATGGGATTTAATGCAGACTTTCTTCTCCAAGCCAAAGCATATATGACGAAGGATTATGAATGCCCTTTCTGGACTTACTGATTACGCGCGCTCGCTTCTTCACTATTGTGGGAATACACTTGATCATTTTCTTTGTTATAACTTTCTTCTGTCAACATTTTTATCGTCCGAAAATAAATAAAAATTCGCGAATTTTATTTGCGCGTACCGTCGTTTTTTTCAGCCTAATGTTTTCAAACGCTCGTTCAATTAACGTCCATACTTTTTACGATAAGCTCGTAGTCGGAGGTCTTCATTTAACACTCTATTGACTGCAATTCTGGTTAGTCTCACCTGAAGAGCTGAGATTTTTTTGCTTACCCACCGGATTTCGTTGGATTCGCATCTTCATTGCTTTCATGACCGCTGGTGTCCTAACTGTAAAGTCGGCCACTCCACTTACAATCTTTGAAGCCTGAATCTTCAGTATACCGTTTGATAGCGCGATATATAAACCGTAGTGGTTTTTCAGTTTTTGCAGAATGTTGAAAATCTCTATTGGCTCATATCCATAGCGGTGCAACCTTCCTTTTGCGACCAATTTCTTTTTTATTTACGGAAACAGCGAACGTTTTATTCTCAAAATTATTCGAAGTATATCTGGCATTATTCGAAAATTAAAAATAATGGCTGACAGAACTTATATCTCAACTGGGTATAGTGTCTTCGTCAATGGTGTATTCTGTATTATTGTTTCTGATTATTTATTTTTCTTATATCATAGGGGGCAAACGAACAGGTGGGTCACCTGATTTTAAGTGATCACCTGATACACACTAGCAACACCCTGGGAGTCGCAATTGCGTTGTCAGCCTGTGTATGATGTTTCTGTGAAACGGTCATTCATGCTGAAACCAGTATAGGTTTGGTGTGGATCTACCACCTTTAAAAGCCTTATAAAGATTATAAGGCTTTCTTATTAAATTTTTGTTATATGAATACCCACCGACTGAACGTCCGTATATGGTATGGGCTGGATGGCATTACCACTTGACAGCAACTTTTTATTCTTCTGTATATCCATAATTTAATTATCTTGCATTAATTTCAACAATAAAATTATTTATTCCTTCCTTTCTACATTGTATCGGTGAATACATAACGGTTTAGTAAAATAATGCAAAAAAATGTATTCATCGTTATTTTATATTGATTTAATCTACCATTAATCTTATACTTTCCTCCATATGTCATCTAATCCAACAAAACAAACGCTAAAACCCAACAAGGATACGTTTATGATATAAAAAAGAATCATGTTATCGATTGAGTTATTTTCCAGTTATAAGCATATTAATTGAGAGAGTGACATTGCTTTTTAATACGGTTGCTATCGCTGCATTGAAAATTCTGGATTGTGAATATCCATACAGAACAATTATTATTAGAATGATACAAAAATAATTGTGAATCTGTGTGTACTGTGTATGTATAATAGTTGTATATTTGGAAAGTCCCACGCGATTTAGCGCTTGTTCGTGAATATAGGAGTTATCTTTTGATTAACGTCATCTATAATATATATAATACTAGCTTTTCTTCGCGGCTTCGCACGTATTAATATAGTTTAGCCCTATCCCACGGACTCTGTACTTTTTTTCTAGAAATAAAGAGATCTATGTCTTGTTCTGTATACTAGACATCGTGTATGCAAAGCCGAATGATGATCTGTTCAATAATTAAAGCATGAGGCGTAACAAGCACTCATTTGCAGTGATAATATTAGTACAGATATATGTGAAATATTAGTACAGATATATGTAAGAATTATGACACGGAAAGGTTTACAATTATTTATATAAGGTACATAATTATTTATTACACAACATGTATTAAAAATGAGCCATTAATAATTTGACTTCCCAAAAGTAAATTTTGTATTTATTTAGTTTATATACGTAAGGAGATTGCAAAATGTACGTAAACTAGCGGGCCTGGCTGACGTTGTTCCGCCCCGACTATAAAAAAAATCTTGTTAAATTATATACCAAAACCATCCTCATGAATCCCTTTATCTACTAGTGAAAACCGTATGAAAATCAATTCAGTAGTTTTTGAGTTTATGGCGAACAGATAGACAGACAGACGTAGTTGGGGACTTTGTTTTATACTATGTAATGATATTAAAATAACAATTGCTACAGCATATTTTACATAAATGAGTCGTATAGGATCATAGGCTATCTATATATGTTTTGGGAAAAAAAAGTTTTTTATGTGACGAGACTGCATATTTTGAATAAAAACCGTTCTATAGATCTATAATCCTATATTTATTTTAATTTGTAGATAAAAATACAGTTTATACGTCAACCATAACTTTTATACTTTAGAAAAGAAACATTTTTTTCCACTTTGCCAAAAATGAGTTGAAGTGTAGACCTTTGATTATGTACGACTCAGATAAATTGAACTTCAACTGAACTGACGACACACGATTGGTGCTAAGGTTAAAAATAACAAAAAAAAACACAATTCGCATGTTTGTTACCTGTCAGATTACGAAATACACGATCATTTAACGAAATAAACCGAGAAATTTTCGCTCGCATCCTGCCGCGTAAGATTTTCGATATATTAAAATGCCATTAAAGAACGTACACTGACATATAGACCAATCTGTTAACGTCTCTGAGGAATTCGAAGGATTTTAACTTTTCACGCTTATTACACACTGATATTCTGATCGGGTAACATTTTTGGAACGATTTTCCTTAACCCAGCTTGCGGTAAAAGTTGACTAGTCAAAATCGTCACGTAAAATTTTAATCTCCCTCTACGCCAATTTCTCTCTTTCTCTCTGCGTCTCTTTCTACTGATACACTGTCGGTTTTATAACTTGTATATTCTGTGAATATTTCATTAAAACTATTTTTTTTATTTCATTTTTTTATATCTATTTTAATATTATACAGTTGGAGGGTTTGTTTGTTTGGTTAAACGTGCTAATCACGAACTACTGGTCCGATTTGAAAAATTCTTAATGTGTTACATAGCTCAATTATCGAGAAAGGCTATATATCATAACGCTAAGACCAAAAGGAGCGTATCATCAATGAAGAATGTTTCAAAATCGGGTTTTTTCCTTTTGAGAGCTTCCGAGTTTTTGTTTTACTTTGATTTGATAAAATAATATTTATCCCAAGATATTTAATAATACTTTTTGTTTCAAGTATAATATGTTATATCTCTCAAAAATTAATAAAGAATAAAATAATAAAAAAAAGAATAATAACGTTTGTTTTTGAAGTGAGACTTCTTCTGAGAGGGCTTTGTAATTCTGATGCGTAGCCTTTTTGTGTAACGAAAAGTGATGGGAGTAAACACTGCGTCGGGTGCAGTGTTGAGAACACCAGTTTTCATCCGATCACTGAAGTTAAACAACATCGAGCGCAGCCATTATTTGGATGGATAACCGCTTGGGAACATCGTGTGTCGTTGGCTATTTGTTGCATTTTAATTATTTATTTTCTATTAAAAAATTTCTCTATAATACAAAAGTTTCACTCCTATCGTATGTTTTCACGGCATACTCTGTTGTTTTCCTTATGTGACAAAAATAAAAAAATGTAACGAATTTAAATCATCAAAACAAACTACATACGGAGTTGCAGAACATGTTTATTAGTAATGCTTTTTACTTGTCAGTTTATTTTGATACTATAAGCTTTTTAAAGAAGGCGTTTTATTTTCAAAATAAATGTGACTTACCTGGAAGTATGTTTCAAAGCAACCAGTATTTCCTAGAAAAGAAAAAATGTTAAATTAATAAAATATGTCGTATATTATTAAATATTATAATGAGTAACAATCTAATTCAATATTGAATGTCGTTATCAAATAGTATGTGAAAAATAGTAAAACTATATTATAGAGCCCCGTTTAAGACATTTGATCATTATAATAAACCGATAGAAGATACCACAAAATTATAATAACCTATGTTTTTTAGTTATTACTTTAACAAAAAAAAGGCGTGTGTGTACTTATGTACACGCGTTAGAAGTTATACTTCTTTAGCGTAACAAAATAAAAATCTTTTCAAATTTTTTATCTCTCGCCTTATTCTACGTTTGTAGAAAAAACGAAACTAACAATAGAAAAAAGGTATTTAATACATTGAAAGATTTAATACAAACAACAAATACAAAGAAAGAAAATGTTGATTATAGCTAACTTCAGGGTGTCGGTTTTTCGTGACGATGTGCGCGCGCATCGTAAAAATTTACTCTCATCGTTTTTCCCTAACGCGCCATAAGAAATATAACTTCAAAAAACCCTTTCGCATCTATTATCAGTTCTTTTTTTTTTTTTATTGTAGCACAGCAAAATGACTGGACTACGCCTGATGGTAAGCATAGTACAATCTAAAAACAATGGCGACCACAGAGTGACACACACATCGTTGGTCGCCGCCGTCATGCCGGCCTGCGAAAAGCTGGATATGCACAGGCTGATCCCGAAACGCGACCCGCAGAAGCGAATCACTATTACGGGCTTTTTCGCCATATACATGGTTGTTGCGACCCAGTCGGGCTGTAAAATCCTACCACCCCGCTTTCGCCATTGCCTCGTTCGTTATTCAGCAGGGTGCACCACGTGCAGGTGAGGTTGGCTTGGGTGTCTCAAGTCTTAGATGTTATTCGACACCCCTTACACCCCAAACATTGGAAACATTTTACTTATGTAAATAAACATTCTAGAACTTATTGGAAAAAATCAAATATATCCCCAGTGGGGCGTCGCGTCTTCGTCCTCGCCCAGTAAACCGGGATAATCTTGCGAATTTGTCGTTCACCCGAGATTTGAACCGGCCCGCAAATTAATCACTCAATTGTAAATTTATTGCATGGAAACTACAACTTTGAGTTTAGATTTACTTGTACGTTATTTATTATAAACATTTTTTTCATTTATTCTATTAACATTTAGAAAATAGGAACAAACTCAAAATAAACAGACAACAAATTTTGTATAGTAGCTCCAACTGTGATTCAAACCAAATAGATGTTAAAATTAATACATACTATAAAACAAAGTTCTCTATCACGTCTGTCTTTTCGCGATAAACTAAAAAACTACTGACCGGATTTTCATGCGGCTTTCACCAATAGCTAAAATTATTAATAAGGAAGGTATATAATTTGTCATTTTTTTTTCTTATCTTCTGCCTGACATCTGCCAGGCCCGCTAGTTTAATAAAAAAGCATCTTCAAAACAACTAACAAGGTGTGATTTGTTATTGTTTATTCTCATTGATATTTTTTATAGTAACTGATATCCGCAACTTCATTATTTTGTCGATTTATTGCTTGTAAAGTTATTTCATTGATACTAAACGTCGTATATGAGTCTTCAATGAAATCAAATTTATTCTATTATATTTTATCATTACTGCTTAGCCTCCAGAAAATAGTGTAATTTCATGAATAAGTATCGTCAGAAATGGTTCAGCCTTGTCGAAATCTGGACGAAGAATATATATTTTTATTTTATTTTATATGTATAGATTAACATTTTCAGCGCTGCAGAAACGGATCGTAAGAGTGTGAGCTGTAATGTATGATAAACACGCATAACTCGAGACGATGGAAAATACTCTTAATGGTATCTATAACGAATTAAAAGCTAAATATATTGTAAGCAATTAGAAATGTTTTCTTTATATATTTGGATCAGCAATATAGACTTACATAAAGTTCAGAAACCCAACATTTATATCTTAGATATGCCAAAAGACATTATAACCTCCACGCTTTAAAAATACGATTAAGGGTATACAAGTATATTCCAAATTTTCTTCCTTATTTATAGATGGATTTAAATTAGGTAGATATAGTGGAGCAGCATTTGCAGACCCACAAACTTCCAGTCATATCAAATTAAGTATAGGACGTAAGGTGTCTATAATGCATTGTTTTATTTGTACACCCTAAATACCCTCGATCCTACTCCATGGAAAATATACATTCAAAGGTTGCCTGGAAGAGATTACTATTAGCAATAAGACCGCCCTTTGTACTAATCATATACTTTGAAATGTTTTAGAGTTTGTGTGTACAATAAAGATTAAATAAATAAATTTAAAAAACCGTCACGCGCGATTGAAGTAAATCTAACTTTGATTTAATTTGTTACTTACTTACATTGAAACCAGATGGCAGTACGGTCGTGCGCCCATATATATATAATTCTATTGTATGATTTTTATTATTACAAAAATATTTTTTTCTTTTCAAAACATTTTGATGATTTATAAACTATTTATTGACAAAATCAAATATATTTAAAAACCGTTTGGTACAGAAACGTGACGCCATATTGCCGTAACGGACTTCCATTGCATTGTCGTCCTGTTACCTCCTAGTAGCGCCTAAAGAAGTTTTACTTCAAAAATATATATAATAAATACATACAGAACTCATTGCTATTTTAGAAGTTTTATCATATATAGAAGTTTTAAATTATAACAAATTTGTAATATATACATATTTAAAATGAGCAATTAATTAAAAATTATAATATATATGCATTTTTCATGAAATTTTAGTACGACAATTGGCGGAAAAGCCAAGTTAATCAATGATTTGGTGGACGTCCTTATAAGGGTGTAAAAGTGTTTGAATGTTTCTGTTATCATTTTTTATCTTTCTATTTTCTTATTTTGTAATGTATCAATGGCTAGCGCGTTTTCGTTGAACATACCGTATATCATATATATTAGTACGTGAAGCCCATAATTTGTATCCCTTTTTGAGAGAAATGCGCGAAAGGATAAACTTGAAATTTTGGCATAGTTAAAGTGTATATGGAGGAGAAGTGCAGAAAGCTATTTATTTTATATAAAATGCATTAGAAGTACATTAAATTAATTAAAATATGCATTACTCACACTACTGCTTCTATTTTACACAACATATCACACATGTAAATATAAAAGACATTTTGACATCTGTCAATAAAGGACTTCGAAGAAGGTTGCGAAGGAGGTTTGCTATGTTCGACTGTATGTATTTTTTTAGTCTTACGTTCCAATTACCCTTTTCATTCTACATTCTACAATGATATTATAACATAATACCATAACAACATTCAAACTTTAAAAAATCAATGAACTATGGTCGAATGTCGACCTCTGGGCGCCCACTAGTAAAAAGAAAAACAAAAGAGTTTGTCCAGTATGTTTTTTTACTCAAAATCGGTTAAGCGTAAAGTCCGTGTGTAACTGAGAACTGCGAGCTTTACATTATGCCTAAATGTATTTCACGCCCGACTTAACCGATTCGAAATGTGTGCGCATAAACTCCAAGCTGACGCCTACGCGCTTTCGTTTACAAATCATGTTAACTTCCATGTAAATCATTGATGGAATTATATTGACCGTAATTATATATAAAAGTCATTTATATTTAAATAAAAATAGCAGATGAAATTCTCCATCTAATTTTTTTTTTTAATTATTCGGATTTTTTTTGGAAATATAGTATAGGTAATTGAGAATAACATCTTTACATGTCGAATGGCGTGGTAGTTGATTGGTTTAACCGGTGAAATATCTATTGAATTAACCCCAAGTCGCAATCTAGACTTGTACCCACAAATTCTCAAAATATTTACTAACAAGCTGTACCCGCAGCTCCGCACGCGTTATTTTAATTGTAATAGAAATGCTCTTTCAAAAATAATTGTAGTTACGACAGGCAGGCCACCTACAGTAACATGTACATTAGATATATAAATGCTAATAGTGTGTCAAATGGGGCTTACCATCAGCAACATATTTGACACTTTAACCTACCATATAACTACCTCAGTGCTCACTTACACTGTATAAGAATCTAATGAAATAATAAATGAAAAATATTACTATAAAGATAATTTGATAATTTAAAAAAATTGACTTATTATATATATATATAAGTCAATTTTTTTAAATTATCAAATTATCTTTATAGTAATATTTTTCATTTATTATTTCATTAGATTCTTATACAGTGTAAGTGAGCACTGAGGTAGTTATATGGTAGGTTAAAGTGTCAAATATGTTGCTGCTAGTCCCATATAAAAAATAATCGCTTATCTGTTGCGCAAGAAATTGTATTAACGTAATACGTTTATGGTCTAAGATCTTATTAGAAAGACCTCTTCTATCTTCAAAGTTACTATCAATTATAAAGTAGAATCGTAAACAATAAGTTGATAATTATTTTTCTAATTAAAAATACAGATTGAGTTGAAGTCTTGAAATCTTGCTAAATGTCACGCGGACAAAGTCGCGGGTAACAACTAGTCGAAAATAGAATAATCTAAATTACTTTCTATAAAGTCAGCCATCTGCCAGTGAAAGTCCCGTGAAAATCGGTCCGGCAGTTTTGGAGATAGCACAGTGAGGGAAGCCGCAGTTAACAGCTAGTCTAAATTAGAGTAACCTATGTTGCCCGCTGTAATTTCAGCTATCTGCCAGAGAAATTCTCGTCAAAATCGGTCTAGCTGCTTCGGAGATTACCCGGAACAAACAGACAGACAAACCACCAAAAATTTTAGAAATTGCATTTCTGTTATACTTAGTAGCGTGTATACTTTTATGCCTAATCATTATAAATTTGTTATATTGATATTACACACAAACACTGCATTTTTGTTATACGTATAGATTGTAACTGATAAGGCTATCGGCTAATGATGAAGGAAACATCGTGAGGAAGTTTGAACCTGAGAAATGTCCTTTTAGTACCACTGTATATGCGTAAAATATATATAAAAAAAAAACAGAACTTCTCGGAATTTGAAATTGCCAACACCTTATGGGTAGACATTTGTCCCGGACGCTGAGGTTATTATTGTTTATTAAATATCTACATTATTTCTTTTACTCCACCAACTTATTATTATCAACTCATTACCAATTTTGAGAATTACTCTATTCATCGTTAACATGAGATAACATTTGAATAAATCGATTAGAGGTATATAATGTTTTTTTGTACTTTATAGGTAGTATATAATTTGAACACAATCTCACTTGATACACAAGGTACAACAAGATGATAAACACGCTGAATTTAAATGACCTGGCTCTCGAGTGCAACTGCTGGAACATACCCATAGACATTTGGCGACATATTTTCAACATGAAGGTGGTAGCTAGCCAGGCGGGCTTAGAAATACCCCTAACACCATGTTATAGTTATATCTACTACATTATCACTAGATTTTCCTGCACTGAAAGCTACGAGAAATTCACAAAAATCGATTCGAACACGCTACTTTTGGTTGGTGGTACAGCTACGCTGAAGCTATTAATGGTTTCAGCATGAATGGGTCGGCTCGCTCTGGGTGGTATCACCCTCTCACAGAAAACCGACATGATGTAATTGAATTGTTGCGTTTCGTTCGGTCAGTGAGAGCGCCGGAGGTCCCACCTCCCTTCCCCTACCCCCTTCCCTTACTCCCTCTCTCCCCCAAGACAGGTTGGCAACGCACTTGCGACTCCCCTGGTGTTGCAAGTGTCTATGGACGGTGGTGATCACTTAACATCAGATAACCCACCTGTCCGTTTGCCTTCTATGATATAGAAAAAAAAACCACTGAGCGGCCATCGGTTTAAGTTGAGAGAGAAGTAATATGACAAAAAACTGATTAGTTTACTTATAACTGGATACTATAAGTTATTATCAAATTACAAAGGACGATAATCTCACTAGAAGATTGTGCTAATTTATGTAGGTTTCAATTCTGCGATGAGCGAGCTTTCGATGAAAGTAAACATGAGATGAAAAAATCTATCATGGAGCGATTATATCTTAGTTGATAGTGTGCTTGGAAACTGTGTCGATGGACGTAGGTTAACTCCTGGCATCTGGGTCTTTCGGTGAAAGAAAACATCGTTGTGAAACCACAGCATGGTCTAACACCTTTTTCTAAGTCCGCTAGTAAAGCCGGCTAGCAAAAACACTTTATTCAATTTAGGCCCTAAGAAGGCACTCGTGAACGTCAAAACTACCACCGGTTCAGAAAACAACCCAGTCATCGAGAAGAACCCGCAAGAAACTCGATCTGGTTTATCTTTTTAACAAATATATATAATATTTAGAATATATTAGGTAAATGTCACAAACGTTTTTAATGGATGCACAGAGATGAGTTAATTCCAGACATCACCATCGTTCACATATTGATCCATTCTATAACAGCCTTTTGACATCAAAACCCGCTTGACATGGTGCTTAAATTCGCAATCCGGCAAATCGGTAATATCCTTTGGTACTTTGTTGTATAATAAACACTATTTCCCAAAAAACTGTTACTGGTTTTACTAAGTCTAAAGCTATAACTCTTAAATTGAAAATCTGACGCGAAGCATCTGTTGGTGTGTTCTGACAGTTGCAATCGAGAGCTATCTCCCTCTAGCGTGTATACCATCTTAGACCAAATCCTTATTTAGTCGTCAAGGACAGAGTGAAGCGGAGAAGAAAAGTAAGGAAGGCTGAGTCCACCACCATATGGGACAAATAACCAGGAAGAGAGAAAGAGTCACGTCGTTATTTAAAATTAGATGGCAATGTGGTCTAATGTTAAAAACCCTATAAAGCATAAAAAATAAAAAGAACCTTCTTGATATGTTTCTATTGGTTCCCTTGAGAGTCAGTCTTTCCTGAGTGTAAGTTTATCATGATACCATTTCAGGCCATATCGTCATTTAATATCGGATGAGACTGTAATGAAATACTACAAACTATAAAATATAAAGAATACTACGATACAAGCTCTTTAACTTGCAGGTTAATAATAATTTTTTTTTAGTATTATAGGAGGATCCATAGACCCTAGCAATACCAGGGGAGTCGCAAGTGCGTTGCGTTATGTTTGAGGGGAGGGAGGAGTGGGGGAAGGGGAAGGCGGAAGAGGAATTGGGTCTCACTGACCGAACGAAACGCAACAATGCAATCACTGCTACTTCACGTCGGTTTTCTGTTAGAGGGTGGTACTACTCCGGGTGAACCGATCCATTCATGCTGAAACCAGTAGCTTCAGCTCTACCACCTATAAAATATTAATTTTGCATTTAATACTCCTTAGCTACTGCAATAAAATAATTATAAATTATCGCTTACAGTTCCTCGATATAAGCAGAAGGCCAATCCCCAATGGTGTGTTATAAAAAGCTTGGAATTAAATTCGCATGTTTTAATTGCGAGAAGATTTAAACTTGAACACGCCGAATAACAAAAATAAGAAGCGACGTTACAAAGGAAAACGAATAAACCGTCGACAAAAGCTTATAAAAATTATCTTTTTATGACGACATAAACTTATAAATAACACGTTAAGATAAAAACAAAAGCTTTTTTTTCTTAAGCATCCTTTTTAATGTCTTATTTTACGATGCCTATACTTACTAGGAAATATTTTTTCATATATAAATATTATTAATCAGCGGATTGTTTTTACACACAGCAATTTTGTTCCAAAAACTAATTACCTACTATTGCTAGTTTCAGCATGAATGGGTCGGCTCGTCCGGGGTAGTACCACCATCTCATAGAAAACCGACGTGAAGTAACAGTGCTTGCATTGTTGCGTTTCGTTCGGTCAGTGAGAGCGCCGGAGGCCCACCTCTACTCTCTCTCCCCTAACCCTTTCCCCCCAAAGGGTGGCAACGCACTTGCGACTCCTCTGGTGTTGTTAGTGTCCATGAACGGTGGTTATCACTTAACAGCAGGTGACCCACAAGTTCGTTTGCCACCTAAGACATAAAAAAAAATAAAAAAAAACCTAATTATGAAAACATTTTTTTGGCAACCTTTTAGATTATTACTACCATTGTCTAGTAGGTAATACAAGTAAGTGTATTGTAATGGTTTCAATATTCTGACAAGATGTTGGTCCCTTTATTAGAACTTTCTAGGGAGTTTGTGCCATCTCAGAATTCATGCTCCGTGGTATTATTTTCCATCCACTTCATTTGTGCACAATAACTGAACTATATTACTTTTTTTTTATATATATAGGTGTCAAATGAACAGGTGTGTCACCTGATGTTAAGTGACCACCACCGTCCATGGACACTCACAACCCCAGAGGGGTCGCAAGTGCGTTGCCACCTTTTGGGGGGAAGGGTTAAAGGAGGGAGAGGGAGAGGAGTGAGGAGAAGGGAGGGGAGATGGGCCTCCGGCGCTCTCACTGTCCGAACAATGCAAGCACTGTTACTTCACGTTGGTTTTCTATGAGAGGGTGGTACTACCCCGGACGAGCCGACCCATTCGTGCTGAAACCAGTAATAGTTTCAGCGTGGCTCTACCACCATTATCTATTATTATATTATATTACTTAAAATTACTATCAATATTATAAAATATACAGTCGAATATCACAAGATTATATATAAGATATAAATGCTATGCTATAAACTACATAACAGAGTAATATCCCGGCAAAAATTGTAAATACAATTTTTATTGTCGTTAATATATTTTTTCAATTGATTCTGAAGAAGCAATTGCCATAGTCAGTTTTCCTATACATTTAACTAACGCTTTCTTTTTTTATCGTCATATATGTAATGATTTGAGTCCATTTCGAATTCATTCTCGTTTTCTTCAAGTTCTTTCATACAAGTGTATTCAATGTAGTCAAGTCACGTTGTAGTCAATGGTAGCTTACCTTACTGAAACTTTCTGGAGATATTTTGAGACAACTAGAAATACACAGTCCGAGCTATTATTTTAAATTCACTTTACTTGCACTGAATAACTAAAACCGTGCAAATTAAACCGACACTTAAATTCCAAAATACGTAATAAAATAATACAAAACTATAATTTAGAAATAATAGTTTACATGACTGTGTGTACATGAATAATTAGCCCGTTTATATGAGTCTCTAAGTTGAGTCAAAGATCACTTCCCCGCAAGAATTTACGGACATAATCTTCACTTCTACTATTTAAGTACACGTATATAAATGAATATTAATCTTGTTAGAGGGTATACTTACGATGTTTTCTTTCACCGTCAACCAAAAATGATACGAATTGAAACTGAATTTAAGCGAATTCTAAATTATTCGTTGGTGCACGTCGATATTCAAACCTGCGAATATCCAGTCGCTATTCTATAGGCAAAGCCCTCAACAACTACGATTTTTTTTTTTCTCGAACTGACTACGCTATTGACCTAGCAAGGTCTTTACAGCTTCACCGGACTACTAAGGCGAGCGCTTAAGGCACTCAGCCGATTTTATTTTGGGCAACCAGCTCAAGGGTGCACGGCACACCTCGGCTTGGCTGTTGCCTGTTCATGCAATTCGCGACCTATCAAAGCTAACCTAAGTTAAAGCTAAACTATTCATACATATATGAGTTGTTGAAACATATATGTGTACCAAGCATACATATCTCAACAACTCCTATGTGTATTTTGTATCGGAAAAGATTCTAAACTATTACAGTTCGATACGGGAAAAAAAACCCATCCACTTTATGTGTAAGCGTGTGAGCGTGCACGTGTGTGGAGGTGATGTGTGTAATGTTGTTGCAGTGATGTATGGGAAACAACTACGATTTACTATGAGACTACTTATGGAATTATGACCAAATAATCCGTTATCGTTCCAGCAACGGTAGAATGTTATATAAGATTACATATGTATGGTTATTTATTCTCAAATATAATTTAAAGTAAACCGAATACCCAACCTTCATCTAGAACAATAATTCAATTGTTGATTTTTTCTTAGATAATCTTTTTTAAACGCTTTTTACGTTCTTTTCGATGACTGATCGCTCTCGATCGATCGAAGCACTGAATCGTGTATATTCGGCTGCAGTCATCAGTTATGTTTGCTGTCTGACAAGGAGTGCATCGTTGCAACAATAACATTCTTATTATTTACTAGCGGGCCCGGCAGACGATGTCCCGCCCTGATTATAAAACAATCCTTCACAAATTATATACACAAATGTTCCTCATGAATCACTTTATCCACTGGTGATGACCGCATGAAGATCCGTGCAGAAGTTTTTGAGTTTATCGCGAACAGACAGACAGACAGACGCGGTACCGGACTTTATTTTATACTATGTAATGATTACGATTATTTTATAAAATCCTATTACGATAATTTTATAAAATTCTTTCAAAAATCCGAAGTTTATTCAATTCTATCGTTCTATGGTTATAAGTACACACTTGCTTGTTTAATTCATACTTTAGTAATAAATTCGAAACTAAAATTTTCAGTAAGTAGAGCAAACGTTTGTCTATATTACAAAATTATTCAATAATTTTACGATATATCGTATTTGGATTTCAATAAGACGCAATTTCCACTTTACGCAATTTCCCATTTATTACCAGTAATTTTTTTAAATATATCTTCCTATCCAATTCATACAGCTATCTATATGTATTAATATCTTATAAATGTGTGGACTTTTCAATTTTCATCACATCTGTATAAGTGTGTATCTGTACAAAGTGATAGTATAAGATCTGGGCTCAATGTATCTGGTTCGTTCAATATTGGTTTGTCTAACTCCCTATTGTCTGACCCTATTTCTGAATGTGTTAAGGAGTTGTATAAAATCAATCTAAGCCATTGATAATTTTGCATCTGTATTATTTTACTTAGGTGATGTAGATACATAGGTGACATAGCCTTCAAAAACAAAATAGTCGCCATTGTATTAGGATTGTACTGTGCTTACCATCAGTCATAGTGCAGTCATTTTGCCGAGTTACAATTTAAAAAAAATAGAATACAGTTCAATCGTTTTTAGAAATGTCTGTCTGTCTGTTTGTATGAACGCGCGTCACTGCTAAAGTACTGGATTCACAATAAAACCTCAGCAATAATTCCATATATAATAAATTCCATATCTCCTCTCCATATCCTCGAGGGTAACTTAGTCTTTCATTAAAATCGGTCCGCTCTATTAAAATTTATTGTAGTTTTAATGACGGCGCGGTGTAAGTACGAGAGAAAAGTAGATAAGTAAATGGACTTAATACATTCAGATGACCTTATTAAACACTGTTTTTTACATAAGCTTCCACACAGACGAAGTCGCGGGCTTAGCTAGTCTAAAAAATAAATTCACTGATTGGTTTCGTCACACGACACTATTTTAAAACATACTGTATATGATATCATTAAATGAGAACGTTACAATTTAATTGTATATTTAATAGATACCAATTGAATATAGATTCGTCTATACAAACATACATATTTCATCGCCATCCAAATGTAAGGTCACAGGAACCAATTAACCTTGAATTTTGAGCGAGGTTCAGGATTTGTAGGAGGCATATTTCATTGTTGACCCTGTTTATATATTTGAGGATTTCATGTTATTTATTACGATGGGAAAATATTTATTCGCATACATTTCAGATAAAAATGGATTTATAATAATTTCATTTGATGTCAAGCGGGTTTTGGTGTCAAAAGTTATAGGGTGAATCAATATGTGAACGATGGTGATGTCTGGAATTGATACCTCTCTCTATGCATCCACTAAAAACAATTGTGTCTTGCCGGTTCTTCTCGATAACTGAGTTCTTTCCGAACCGGTGGTAGTTTTGATGTTCATTTGCTCCTTCTTAGAGCCTAAATTGGATGAAACGTTTTTGATTATAATGGATTTAGCAGTAAGACAAGTTTAGTTCGATTAATAATAACTAATGTTAATAATATAACTGTATAAGTTATTCGTAATTCCCCATTTTATATTCAAAATTGCCATCATCTAATTACGTGTTTTACAAGAAACAAAGATATAACAAAACTGTTTATTATATAGACTTTGAAATTATAAATTCATATTATTTACGTACCTCATACGAGAAAATCTATATAGAAAGGTAAACAGTTTAACTGAAATTAACCAAAGTGAAGTAACTGGCAACTACGATTTATTTCTACTGAAAATGATTATATTGTATCGTATTGTTGTATATATCTATTTTGCATTATTTTAAATAGTATTTTCTTACAAATCTTTGACCCATTTTAACATTCAAAATCCCGTCACAATCAGCTGAACCGTTTTGGCAATTAGCCTGGACAGACAGCAGAAGTTTCAATGTTATTTAAATTACTAGCTGTGACCTGCGACTTTGTCTGCGTTATTTATCATGATAACGATATATTTTATTGTATGTTTCCCACAAATATAGTACTATAATATACTATAATACACAAATATAATAGGCAAGCTAAATAGCTAAAGCTAAATATATATCGATTAAGAAATATACAATCTGATTAAAGTTTGAACACAAATTAATTATATTATTTTTCGAATTAAATTTTTTAATCAGGTCTCCTTCGTTTATGACACTGTCTGCTACAAACAGCGCACACGCAGTTTCTACATGACATGGCGGAATGGTCTATTGCTTATAAATGGCGCCATAAATTAAAAAGAAGAAGAATATATTTTACGCACAGACCAAAAATACAAAAAAAGAATGGAAAGAATATATATACTTTCATTGTAAAATTTATTTATAAAGAACTTGTACTTTCCCTCTTTTGTGTATATGCAATACACCGATTGCCCCATTTCCACGTAAAAAATCGTAGTTTCTTAAAAGTTTAATAACTTTGCTTTAAAAGAAGATACCGTTCTACTTTTTTTTAATAAGGATCAAGTATCCGCGAACAGAAATTAATAAAAAAATATAGAAATTTATTCAGTAGTTTCTGCATATTGTACGCATCGAAATGATACCTCTATCATTTCGTATATTTATATATATATTATTGTTGGTACCTAATCTGCTTGTCACTCTGTAGTGAATATTTATTTAACTTCTTTATATAAGTTTGTGATTTAAAATTTAGCTTTTACAATCTGCTTATGTTAAAATACTCAAGTATCTCATAACATACTGAACATTTGTTTTGATGACCTTAAAGAACTACGTCCAAAAATGTATTCGTCAGATAATACATGTGAATCATATGTTTCCGAAAAGGTTAACGACACTAGCTACTAAAAATAAGTTCGCAATAGAATTGGGTGACTATTTTTAGACAAACAAACTCATTGGAATTCCTACGGGACCGTTCTGAAGTTATTCTCATTTAGTTTAACCGACCGTACCGAAATTTAATTAAACATCCACTAGGGCATGGGAAAACAAGTACATAATTGTTAATTAACTTATAATATTTTGTTTGGAATATGAGTTATTTAATATAATATTAAATTTTCAATTAATTTTTCTCTCTATCACACATTTTTGTAAAGTCACTTTTTACTCAAATATGGTTGTTTTTAAATAGAGGCTTTTTCTATTTTTTACCCTACATTATCTATATCCATAAATAGTATCTTGTTATAATATAAAAAGAGTTATTTGTGAAAATGTACATTTCATAGTTTCTATGACTTTGATGAACTTTACATATTGAAATGCCATAAACATTTTATGGTCTAGATCATCTAAACACTTATCACTTCGATAATACATTGCACTCATACGAACGAACCCATAGCGCATCTATACTAATATTATAAAACTGAAAGAGCTGTAGAGTTTGTTTGCTTGAACGTGTTAATTTCATGAATTAGAGACTCGATTTGAAAATTTTTAGTGTTAGATAGCTCATTTATCGAGGAAGGCTATCAAGGCTATCACCACGCTAAAACGAATAAGAGCGGAGCATTAATGAAGAATGTCTCAAAATTGCAGGTTATTTCTTATTGAGAGCTTCCGTTGCATTTTAGACGTTAGCTCAAAGTATTACTACGCACTACTCCATACGCACGAAGTCCCGGGCAGAAGTTAGTGTAACTATACAATTATTGTGTGAAAATGTACATTTCATAGTTTCTATGACTTTGATGAACTTTACATATTGAAATGCCATAAACATTTTATGGTCTAGATCATCTAAACACTTATCACTTCGATAATACATTGCACTCATACGAACAAATAGCGCATCTATACTAATATTATAAAACTGAAAGAGCTGTAGAGTTTGTTTGTTTGAACGCGCTAATTTCAGGAAATACAGACCTTATTTGAAAAACTTTTTCAGTGTTAGATAGCTCATTTATCGAGGAAGGCAATATAACATCACGCTAAAACGAATAAGAGCGGAGCATTAATGAAGAATTTTTCAAAATTGCAGTTTATTTCTTATTGAGAGTTTCCGTTGCATTTTAGACGTTAGCCCAAAGTAACTATTCCATACGCACGAAGTCCCGGGCAGAAGTTAGTGTAACTATACAATTATTGTTAAGGTATCAATTATTTTTTCCTCAATAAATCTATACAAGTATTATAAAGAGGTAAAGTTTGTGAGTTTCTGACGTTGTAGGGGGTAATCTCAGGAAATACTCGTCTGAAATGAATAAATCTTTCAGTGTTATTTAGCTCATTTATCGAGGTTATAGGCTATATAATCACACTAAGACCAAGAGGAGCGGAGCACCAAGGAAGAATTTTTCAAAATCGGAGTTTTTTCCTCTCCGCTGCATGTTAGCGTTAGCTCAAAGTAACTACTCGGACGAAGTCGCGGGCATAGGATAGTGAGCTATATAACAGCGAAAGAATTTTTCAAATCGCACGAGTATTTCCTGAGATTAGCGCGTTCAAGCAAACAAACTCTTCAACTCTATAATATTATTATACAAGTATAGATAAAGACATTCATTGGACGTAGGGGTGAATCCTTGCAACTGAATTGGGGCTTCCATGAAGGAAAAGATCATGATAAAGCATATCATGGGGTAGGGTATTTTTAAAGTCCGTTTGGTTAGCTACCATCCTCAAGTTAAAAATCTATCTATCTATTGGTGTGTTCCGGTAGTTACAGTTGAGAAGGAGTTCCCTATAGGCTTAGCGGTTGTACCATCTTTAGACCGTATCGTCGTTTAACATCAGATGAAATAGTGATTAAACGCTAATACCTATACGGTGTTATTACAAAAAAGTTGAATATTTTTTTTTGTAGCACGGCAAATTGACTGCATTGTGTCTGATGGTAAGCACAGTACAATCCGAAAACAATGGCGACCACCGACTGAGATTATCGCGTTCAAGCAAACAAACTCTTCAACTCTATAATATTATTATACAAGTATAGATAAAGACATTCATTGGACGTAGGGGTGAATCCTTGCAACTGAATTGGGGCTTCCATGAAGGAAAAGATCATGATAAAGCATATCATGGGGTAGGGTATTTTTAAAGTCCGTTTGGTTAGCTACCATCCTCAAGTTAAAAATCTATCTATCTATTGGTGTGTTCCGGTAGCTACAGTTGAGAAGGAGTTCCCTCTAGGTTTAGCGTTGTACCATCTTTAGACCGCATCGTTGTTTAACATCAGATGAAATAGTGATTTAACGCTAATACCTATACGGTGTTATTACAAAAAAGTTTTTTTTTTGTAGCACGGCTAAATGACTGCAATCCGAAAACAATGGCGACCACCGAGTGACACGCTATCCATCGCCGGTCGCCGCTGCCATGCCGGCCTACGAAAAGCTGGATATGCACAGGCTGATCCCGTAACGCGACCGGCAGAAGCGAATCACTATGACGGGCCTTTTCGCCTTATACATGGTGGTTGCGACCCAGTCAGGCTGTAAAACCCTACCAACCCAATTTCGCCATTGCCTCGTTCTTTATTCAGCAGGGTGCACCACGTACAGGTGAGGTTGGCTTGAGTGTCTCAAGTCTTAGATGTTATTCGACACACCTTACGAACTAAATGCAACGCGCTCGCCCGAGGCAAATTCGCGTTATCCTTTTTCGCAAGTCTAACCTAACGTAATCAAAGCGAGGTAAAAGAGCAAGATGTCGAATATTCAGTGACCGTGGTGCATTTAATTCGAAACCTTTTTAAAGCAAGTATTCAATACGTATTTGACTGTTTTGTAATTACACCGTTAATGTATAAAAATACATCAAATAAAGCATACCATTTACTATTATTTTACCATCCAAGTTGCTAATCGAAATCAGTATTCCACAGCGTTGTTTTTCTAGCATAGCTATTTGCAATAACTACCCACGGCACGGTATAAAGGATATCATTTAAGAAGTATACGTGCGACATGCACGAAATGCATTTATCGTGCTGTGTAATTTATTCAAACGATTTACATCCAGAGTGTTTGCAAATATTCACGACGAAAGATTCCACGTCGTGTTCCGCAAACCGTAGATTTCTGGATAATACGAAATTCATTCGGATAAAGTGTTACCTCGTTCGTTGTAACGAAACATTATTTATAACGTAGAAATTAGTCCAAATAGGTTAGTTTACCTTAAAATTCCTACAAGGGTTCACTTTTTAACTATACATGTTAAGAAAAAAATACGTTCATGGTTTAGAGTTTAGACCTCAGTAAATATGTATTATGTAAGTATTAGGAGTTTTATTCTTCACAAGCTTTTCCTTTCGTTAATGTAAATTTGACCTACAATTCCAGAACAGTCCTGTTTTCTGGATGAAAAGTAACCCTACGCCATTTCTTGTAGCCCTAATAAGTATATGCAAAGTTTCATAATTATCGGTTGAGTTATTAAGTGGTGAAAGCGTAATAAACAAACAAACTCGCTTTCACATTTGTAATATTAGTAAGGATGTTTACAATTTACAAAAGAATTTAAGGAAACTAGAATATAAATGAATAATAAGTATAGAATTAAAAAAATATAATACTATCTATCAACATTTACCATCACAATCACATTGTTGGTGGTAGAGCCACGCTGAAGCTATTACTGGTTTCAGCATGAATGGGTCGGCTCGCCCGGGGTACTACCCTGTCACAGAAAACCGACGTGAAGTTGCTTGCATTGTTGCGTTTCGTTCGGTCAGTGAGAGTGCCGGAGACCCACCTCCCCTCCCCTTCCACTTTCCCCTTCCACTTCCCCTTTCCTTCCTCTCCCCCCCCCCAACATAGGCTGGCAAAGCAAGTGTATATGGACGGTGGTGATCACTTACATCAGGTGACTCACCTGTTCGTGTGCCTCCTATGATATAAAAAATAAACTATAGTTCACACTTTAGAAATCAAGGCAAACAAGATAATATTCCCTTCAACCAAACGTTCATTGAAAATAACTCATCATTGACCAAGAACTTGTATCAGGTTATTAATATAAAACTTCCCACACCAATGAAAACATAACGTAAGAAAACGTTACATCGCTTTATTGTAACGTAAACTTCACTAACAAAACAAATTTCGTACAATTTTTTATGTAATAGCTTCATGATTTGTTTTCGGCGTTTAGGAAAACTCTTGTTGGATTGCTGTTATACTTGTGATGTAAGATGCGTCGATTTCAAGACTGTATGGCGGCCAAAGTAAACATTTTGTTACGTAGTTTGAGCGCTTTGGTTCGCTTTAAATAATACTTTTCATCAGCTAATACTTTACAATGATGTACATGAGTACTTCAAACTATGTTTAAAGCTGAACAGTATTTGTTCTATATAAAAAGCGTAGTTTTTTGAAATTCCAAAATATTCTTCCGTAATGTTCTTGGATCGTCGATCTCAGCTGTCATTCAGTCCAACAACAGGCTATGTCCCTACTTGTTTTTTTGAAGTATCTTTTTTCCCCGTACAATAAGCCGAGACTTTATTTACAATTTTTTTTTGGTATGTCCATTTCTTTCATATTCTTATCTCGAAAATTCCTGAATTCCACTTTCGTACTCTTTTATTTATTTTTATTTGTTGCAGATTGCGCCACATTCTCCATGAAATCCACGAACGGTTTCTTGGCTTTATGTCCCAACTTGGATAGGCAGAAGTTATGAAGAATAAACTAATAAATATATCCCAAACAAAGTTTTTACAAAATAACTCTTTGTGTAAATCGAGTTGCCGTGGTAAGAATATTTAACAATTTCATATATAACTTTAAAATTACGAGAGATTGCTTAATTTATATTTTCTAACAAATTCTCTCCCTTAGTCCCCGTTTGTTTGTATGGTATGATTTGAGACTTCATTATTAGTTGCGATCTGAGTTCATTAGAGTATTCGTTATCAAGATTTCATAAAACAGAATACTCTATCAAAAAGCGCCATAGCGAAACTACTCGTTCTTACTTTAGCCTCTCGAACACTATCTTTGTGGAAAAGTTTCCGGGCTATAATCCTAGAAAAGCCTTTCGCCCTTGGTCAATAATGTTATAGATGGCCCCGATGTGCAACAGCCTTCTTAACCAACATTTTTCCTTATTATACTCCACTCAGCGGAGCATTCGGGGCTTAATAATAATTTCGAGGCCAAGGATCCTTTGCCCTGGAATAAACTGATTGTTCGTTAATTGAAGGGATTTTGCGAATTGTCAACAAATCTTTAAAGAGGTAGAAAATGGAATTTCCATATAAAAACCGATTTAAAATCTTACAGCTACATTATGAAAATACATAATTGGAAACGTATTAGCAGATTTAATAAATATGAAATATAAGTTTCCCAGGTTCTAACGCAACTACAATACAGTAACTATAGCAGTACTGGCCGTAGTGGCATGTTTAGGCATGATGCATTGTAGGATCAACGAGTGTGCTTCAGACGTAGAAAATGTGATTGATCCTCGATTGTAGATCTCTCGGAGATGGTCTTTATGGGATTGATGTATGCTTATTAATTAACTCTCTTTATCAAGCTCGGCTAAAAAAACATTGTAAAACTGTCACCACACGGACTCACTTCATGGTCCGAATTAAGTCTGAAAAGTATATTTACCATATTAATAATTATGCCTAATTAGTCAAAAATGAAATATAAAACTCATTTGAATCAATATAGCTCCTACGAATGCACTTATGAATGTCAAAGCACCATTTAGGATACGGAAAGTATTCCTGTCACGTAGAAAACTGGTTAGAAACTCTACCCCATACAAAATTTATATTCTTTAAGAGAAATTTCTTTGAAAAGAGGGTGTCATGTCCAGACATCATTATCATTCACGTAATGAGAAACTCCTTCCCTATAACAAACTTTTGACCTTGACCTTTCAAATTCTTCTTAATATGATAAAAAATTATTACTACTTCGTAGCTTCTTTCCTTTATCAGTAATTAGGTCTTACAGTATATCTTAATTTAGTGGTAATTTATTAAGTTTTTAGACGAATATTTAATTATTTCGTTCCAGTAAATTCGAGAGAGAAAATATTAATTTACTTACGAGTTTAATTTACTCTGCCTACGCCACAGTAAAATTATTATAAATTAATGTGGAAATGAAATTATATACATATTTTTGTAATATTCGTAGTATACCTAATATTATACATGTCGCTATATAAATTAAAATATGTTAGGACTGACCCTGCTTCGTTTATATTATGTCATTATAGTTTATTTTAAGGTTTGTGCTACATATTTATTTTGTTCCTTACTACATTTTACAGTCCCTTCACCGTACTTTTTAATATCTAGCAATATTAACTATCGAGCATCGACACACTAAGGTCCCTAAGTTGTATTTAAAAATCATCAAATAAATCACACATTTTAGTTGAGAACGTAATAAACACAGACCAATCTCATGACAAATAAATACCTTTTTTGTAATTATTTATTAGTCATTAAGTTTTAATATCAGTAATCCTTGGTATTATATGGTTTTTAACTGGAATGCGGAATATATTCTTAATAGTAGTT
Organism: Antheraea pernyi; assembly: GCA_015888305.1. Classification (NCBI taxonomy): domain Eukaryota; kingdom Metazoa; phylum Arthropoda; class Insecta; order Lepidoptera; family Saturniidae; genus Antheraea; species Antheraea pernyi. The sequence goes on along the minus strand of MU159375.1, from coordinate 23,109 downwards.
CTAATTTAAACATGGTGGTGATGGTGGTAGAGCCACGCTGAAACTATTATTGGTTTCAGCATGAATGGGTCGGCTCGCCCGGGGTAGTACCACCCTCTCATAGAAAACCGACGTGAAGTAACAGTGCTTGCATTGTTGCGTTTCGTTCGGTCAGTGAGAGCGCCGGAGACCCATCTCCCCTCTCTCCTCTCCTTTTCCCTCCCCTAACCCTTCCCTCCGAAAGATGGCAACGCACTTACGACTCCTCTGGGGTTGTTAGTGTGCATGGATGGTGGTGATCACTTAATAGCAGGTGACCCACCTGTTCGTTTGCCACCTATGACATAAAAAAAAAAAAATGTTGAATACTTGCTTTATGAAAGTTTGATCACAAAAGAGTATCTTACATTGCTTATTTTAACAATTACACCATTCCCTTTTAACCAAAATGTAACAATAATGATAAACAATTTAACTTAAATAACATTTCTTGATGAAAATCATATCTGTTTGGTGCCCTCATTATATGAATTTGTTACCTTATTTTTACTTACATATCGCCTATTATCACATCGTATTTACTTATTAATCTTTATCAAATCTTTGGTACTCAAAATAGAAGCTAAGTTGAGTTTATTTTATGACAGAAGCAAACGTACATTCCTGTCACCTATCGTTCAGCCTCCCAGACTACACACACATCACTTTCTTCTCGCGCGCCCCGGCAGGGGCGTGCGGGGAGACCATCCCAGGATTGCTCCTCTTATGGTGACTTCTATCCGCCGCCCTCAATGAAGGGCGGGTCGTTTAAATGCATTCTGCATTTTTGAAGGCTTTCAGCGGCGTGGCTTTTCGGCCGCGCCTGAGTGTTTTTCGTGGTGAAGGGGCGGGCCACCTGCGTGGCCGGGCTGCGGTATAGCGCACCTAGGAAAAGACTTTCTCTAGGTACGCTATGCATGCCTTCTCGGCTTCTGTTCCTGGGCTTTCTCCTTTTAAATTTGCCGCTCTTTTGATAATGGAGATCATCGCGTCTTTACGACTAGCGTTTTCTGATTTATCCGCAGTTTGCGGAGGTTTCGGAGGCTGCGGCTGTCTGGCCGCGGCGCTTCTGGGAATCGGGTCGTTTGCGGGAGCCATCAGGCTACCCGCAGCGGACTCCTCAACCGTCAGTGGGGCCGAGGGCGGGTCCGCCGTGCGCCTGGATTCACCGGTCCGGGCGACGGTCCCTGCTCGGCGGTTGCGCAACTCCCGTTTGTACACCGGGCAAAGGGATATGTTGTTTGCGGGGTGAGCTCCCCCGCAGTTCACGCAGGTGGCCGGCTCACTCCTCGGGCGTTCACATTGGTGTGCGGGGTGGGGCCCTCCGCACCGCACACAAGCTATCTG